>NW_020869469.1:208019-214782 GCF_003789085.1 Penaeus vannamei
TACCTGAGATTGTAAAAGACATATTTTTTGTAAACTTTGCTACATGGATTTTTGGACCTCATGCTTTTTTATGGTTTCTACATTCAAGAAGATAAAGCAAATGGTAATCTGTTACTTTAATAAATGAAAACATGAATGAAGATGTTTTAAAGCTAATTACAGGATCTTCTGCTTCATTGGGATATATTGTGTTAACCGTGATTATAGGATTTAAGTCAAAGAAAACAGCTGGCCCCCTTAGTTTTGGAATTCCTGCACTTCTGTTTTTGTTCTAGTGATTAAATGTTTTTATAGTCTCATTGAAATGCTGACTTTAATTTTGTTTTATGTGGTATATATTGTTATGGTTTATATAGATATAGATATAGATATAGATATAGATAATATAGATATAGATAGATATAGATATAGATATAGATATAGATATAGATAAGATATAGATATAGATATAGATATAGATATAGATATAGATATAGATATAGATATAGATATAGATATAGATATAGATATAGATATAGATATAGATATATAGATATATATATATATTATATATATATATATATAATATATATATATATATATATTATTAATATATATATATATATATTATAATATATATATAATATATATATATATGTATATATAATTTTTAGATTTTTTCAAACATGGTTAAACTTTCGTACTTTTGGAGGTGCATTGGGCATTATTTTAAAGTTATTCTATTTACTATTATGTTAAACACATTAACATATTGAATATATCAGTATTTTTGGAATTTTGATTGTATTTTCTGTTTCTCTCCTTCTGATATTTTAATTTCTTTTACCTGGAGAGAGGGGAATCTCACAGGAGAAGAGTAGATGTCTGTTCAAATAGTTAACAGTAGTTTTGTTTCATTTTTTTTTGAGTCCTTTTTGTAAGCAGTTATAAACCAAGGCCCATGTATACATCCTAAATTTTCCTTCCATAGGTTCTGTTCCGTTATGCATTAGCCATATTCAAGCTATGCGAAGATGGAGTGAGTCATGGAAAGATGTGACTACATGGAGATATTTTCCTACCTGCGTTCTGTCCCAGAGCCCATCACAGACATCCCCAGACTACAGGAGGTGAGTACAGTACTTTTGAAGAGATCTTTGGTAATACTGCAAGATACTGTACCTTCTCCCTCTATTCATGTTTTCTTCTTCCTATGGGGATATTGGGATATTTGGAAGGGTTCTGGCCCTCATGAGTTTTTCTTTTGTATTTTGTGGGTCATTACAGAAGCTGCAACTAAATGCCTTTGTAATGCTGCATATCTTCTGTTGGGATTTTGGCTGAATGAAATTCATAATTGTGGCAAATGTGGGATATTTTTCTATTGCTATTTTAGGTTGGGTAGTTGTATTGGTTGACTTTTCTTAAACTTCTTCCATCTCCTTTATCTGCAACAGTGAAGAGGACTTGTGTTTGTAGATCTAATGATGTTTTAAACCAAATAAAAGGATTACATTGAATTTATTGGTGTTTCAGCATTATTGCTTCCTACTAAAGTATGATTTGATATACAATGTACTAGAAGCTTTTTTGCTTGCGATAATTTTCATAATCTATGAAATGCATTTTGGATTTGCAAATTTTCATAATCTACGAAATGCATTTTGGATTTGCAGAAATTGTAAGTTACTAGAGTAAATGCATTTTTGATAAAGTTGTATTTCCTTAAGACAGGAAAGAACTTCCATGCATTTTAATATTTGTATTTAAGTTTTTAAATTGTATTTTGTTTATGTCTTATGACTTATTTAAAGCCAAATTGAGGAGGAGATGAAATCTGTAAAATCTTTGTTGAATATTGCTCTGTTATTTTTATATTAACTTTAGTTTTGGTTTGTTTATTTATTTAGATCTGGACTTTTTTGTATTTATTTTTGTACATATGATGATCATTCATTTTTCTTTCCTTTGAGCTTGCCATTTTCTTTTCCTTTATGTTTTTCTCCTCTTAAGGTGTAATAACACAGTAATAATGAAAGACACTTTATTGCTCCAAAGGTTTGACATATCATCACTAATTGATGTAAATACAAATCTTTTTTTTTTTTTCCTTCTCTTTTTTGTGTGTTATGCCAAAACTAGTTAGGAGCTTTTAAAACACTGGCTTCTACTGAATGCATTACGATAAACCAAAGCCCAAACTTTTAACCCAACCTTGAAGTGTCTACGATATACCCAGCAGTTTAGCAAATTGTAGTAGGTTGTCATCCTTCTTTGCAGCTGACCTTCAGTATAGGAAATTGGCTTCATAAATAGGTTTGTTGTTGCTTGGATTGTTTGCTTGTTTTCAACGATGAAAAGGTTAAGTAAAAAGTTTACACCACTTTGGAGTATCTGTGTATTCTATCAAACAGACTTCAAAGTCTAGGCAGACATGAATAGCACAACAAGAACATTTTACGCCAAAAATTTGTAATAATACCACAGGCTAAAAGTGAGTTAGACAAAGAATGAATGGGAAGTGTTTAATTCTCCAGATTATTTGATTGACATATAAATCCACAGGTAAAAACTATAATGTAAGATCCTTGTTTTCTTGTTGTAAAGCATCATAAAAATACCCAATGCTGTTGTTGTTGTTTTCTCTTCTTCCATCACATCACCAGATGCACTGCCTCAGGTTCTATTGTAAATTGAAGGAATTTACCAAAAGGACATTTCTGATTGAATGCTCAATCCATACGAGATGCATTTCTTAACAGCTCTTCTGTATCAACCATATGCTGTGTAGGGGACTTAACCCACCAGAAATTCTTGATGCTGTATAGCATTATTGACTTTTGATGATTTTTTTATCTCCAATTAAGTACTTTATAGGGTAGCACTGAATAAGTATGAAGTAGCAGGGTCGCAGATTCATTGGAGCTACAATGACATAGATCAAGTTGCTGCCAGTATGCATCTGTGCTGCCATTTTGATGATTAAATAAACTGATGTAAATGGTAGGCTTAACCTATATGTTGTCCATGTTGAGGTTAGGACAAGAGTAAAAGAATATTCACTGTCAAGATGAATCTTATAAGTATATATGTTCTCTTGGTACTTTACATCAGTTTATAATATACAGAGGGACAGAACACTGGGAGCTATAGTACATAAGAGAAAATACCTATTTTTTCACAAAACTTGTCGGATTTTGAATTTCATCTAAGATTTTAGGGAATTTGACATCTCTCTCTAAATCTACAGACTTGTATATTTGGTAGGTCCTATGTACACTATAACTCAAGCATTTGTCTAAGAATAAGGGCTGAAAATGTATTTAAGTATGGCACAGGTCTAATGAGTGATGAACCTAAGTTACCATACAGGACACTTGTAACATGTCTAAATTCTAAACTAATTTTGAACAAATTAAAAACATGTAGGTTGTTTTCATTCTGACAATGTCTATCTGTTTTTACTTATTATAGTATATGTAGAAGCTTACAAGTTCACAAGGAATATGTGAAGAGCAAGAGGATATTTTTTTCTTTGTTTGTGTGTCTTTTGCCCTCACAGTGTTGGAATGTTTTTTCCATATTTATTCTAGAGTGTACTTCTGTTGATCATAATCCAGTGAATGGAAGGATATCTTAGTTACTAGCTAACAAAAGATAAAGGAAGGATAACCTCTCACAAAACTTATCCATGTCTGAAACATCAAAGGGAAAAAAAGAAATTGTGCCAATTTCTCCTGAAGATATTCTGGGACCATAGACCTTTTGACTATCTTACATCTAACTCTGTTCACTCAAGGAAGAGATCAACTCCTTATCATTTCCCTATTGCCCTGAACCTCGTAAAGAACATTTGTTTTAAAGGTACGTTGTTTAATTTAATATTTTTATACTTGCCTTTTTACTACAGCTATGCATGACAGTAAAATGACCAAGGAGATGGTGACTTAAGAAAGTGACTCATTAAGCAGGTTGCACAATTTGAAAGGTGTTCATTACAAAGGAATTGATCAAAGCGCTAGATTATATACATATTGCCCCTTAAGGAGGTAAATAAAAGTTATCTTGAAGTCAATAGAAATTCATGCTTTTTTGGAATCCTGCTCTGAAATTTGGTCCTGTCACGTGTGCATCAATCAGATTATTATTTAGTTGAATAATTATCTATCTCTTTGTTTTTGTTAATTGTTTCTTAGTCACATATATATGTTGTTATTCCTTCACATAGATGATCAATCTATGTAATATTTTTTAGATTTAGTTCAAAGGAGAATTGAGCAAGAGAATTATTCATGTAGCACTTACAGTATTGTAAAGTCATGGTGATTGCTGTTTGGTTACTGTGATAATACATCCTGGGATTTCTCACTTAATATCATACATTTATGGTGAAACAATTAAACATACATTGATATATTTACCATGACTATACTAAGAAAACACTGATACCTCTAAAAGGCATCTATTTTTCTTATTCTATTCATGCTCGCAAGATTGAAAAGAGCGAAGGATCTTTTAGAATTTGTTAGTCTAGCATTTGTTTCACTCATTTCCTCATCTGGTGAGAGAGCGAGGAATTTCTTTGTTTGTGCATCAAGGACTTCATTCTCCTTTGTTTGTGTTTGGATCTGTGGCTGTCGATTCACAGCTTCCTAGCAACAACGGCGCGATGGAGGGCCTTGTTCCTCTTTTCTCGCCTCTCCCTCTTCTCCTTGGCCTTGTCCTTAGACTTGTCCTTGCCCTTCTCCTTGCGCAGGGACTTCTTCCAGCCGTGCTTCTTGGGGCTGTATTTTTTGGGTGGCTTGTGGGCCTTGGGCTTAGCAGCAGGGCTGCTTGAGTGTGAGAAGGGGGAAGGAGTGACTGCAGCTGTGGCCTGTGAAGACTTGTGGTGGTTCTTGTTCACTTTGTGGACCTTGGGGGGGCGGGGGGTGACATGGATCAGTCGCTCAGATTCCATTGGGATGCCATCCTGTCAAAACAGAGAGAGAAAAGGTTGGTATATAGGAAAATATGCATATCACTTTTAAGATACAGATACAATACCATTTTTAGAGACGTAATCTCATTATTGTGCAGAACACAAACACATTAGCAATGCGATATGAGTCTAATACTATTTCTAAAAGGAAGAAAGGGTGACAGAACTATTTCTAAAAGGAAAAGTGTCATAAGTCCTAAAGCAAAGTATTTTACAAACATAACAGTAGACAGACGTAAAGGAATATAAGATCTACATTTGTGTAGTATCTAGTGTATTGAGATCTTACTCAAGGAGACCTCTAGCATTGTTAACCATTAGCTAACGATGCTGAGCACAGAATATTGATTACCTACACAAGGGACAAAGAAACAATTCTCATTTAACTGCAGCTGAAAAAAAACGAAATTGGAAAAAAACACACACAATGTGAATGAGTTTCTGAAAGATACAGGTTCCAGGGCAGAAGAACAAACATAGTCTGCAAGCATGGAAAATAGCCAGTTATGGTGAAACACACAAGCCCAAACATTATTATCATCTGGAAAAAAAAGAATTTACACTGGGAAATGTAATGAAAAGTGACACCTAAGAAAAATAATGTGTCCAAGAAGGCATCACAAGCAGAGCAGCAACACACGATGGTGGTGTTCAGGAAGGTCGCAAGAACTCCTGTACCTTGGTGCCATTCTTGACCTTCTTCCCCTCCTTTGGTTGCTCACTAGTGAGGACGGGGAGCGCCTTGGGCGTCCTGTTGGTGATGAGGTGGGCGCTGGGGACCCTGTTGGTCACCAGGTGCTGCTTCTGCTTGAGCTCCCCTTGCTTCTGCTGCTGCCATGAGAGGACCACAAGTTAGGGAAGAGGAGCCTGAGCAAGGATGTCCAGTTCCCAGACAGAGGGGTGTTGCATGAGGTGCATGCCTCCACTGACATGACAAATATGAGGACTAAGCTGCACACAGATTACCTATAAATGTTTGTGTGTCTGTGTGTGTGGAGGGGGACTACAGGTTGTGTAGTATACATGCGTGTGTGTATTAAAGCAACACCATTATCTAATGTATGTAGTTACTATGGCATGTTAAAAGTAAGAGAGTTTATGTCACTGGTGTTAGTTAGGGAGAGGCATGCTGTAAAAAGGCCAAAATATGTAGATTCTGTGATAGTGGAAAGGATTATCATAAAATGTAAAGAATACCCAGTACATTCTTATATTATTCATTATTGCTTCGAGGGGATCGTCCATTATAGGGAATAAAAAAACACTAGTCATAAAAAATCTATGTAATATCTGTTCTATAAAAAGGAGTGGGTTGAGGTATATTTGATATATTTAATAAACTAGTAGGCAAAAGCTAAAGGGAAAAGGGGGTTCTTTGGGATGAATGCATTGAAAAGGACGTCATTGCAAACTGAAAGTCACTTACAAAAATATTATGTTACATGATGCATGTTCTCTCTCTCTCTCTCTCTCTCTCTCTCTCTTCTCTCTCTCTCTCTCTCTCTCTCTCTCTCTCTCTCTCTCTCTCTCTCTCTCTCTCTCTCTCTCTCTCTCTCTCTCTCTCTTTCTTTCTTTCTTTCTTTCTTTCTTTCTCTCTCTCTCTTCTCTCTCTCTCTCTTCTCTCTCTCTCTCTCTCTCGATCTTCTCTCTCTCTCTCTCTCTCTCTCTCTCCTCTCTCTCTCTCTTCTCTCTTTTCTTCTTTTTCTCTCGTCTCTCTCTCTCTTTCTCTCTCTCATCTCTTTCTCTTTCTTTCTCTTTCTCTTTCTCTTTCTCGCTCGCTTTCTCTTCTCTTTCTCGCCATCTCTC
>NW_020869469.1:214882-222382 GCF_003789085.1 Penaeus vannamei
TGAGGGTGACGAAAGAGACTACTAACCGGGAAAAATTGAGAGAGAGGGAGAGAGAGAGAAGAGAGAGAGGCAAGAGAGAGAGAGAGCAATAGCTTAGAGAGAAGAGAGAGTGAGGGAGGGAGGGAGGAGGAAGAGGAGAGGAGTAGGTGAGGGAGGAGACGAGAGGGAAGGGAAAAGAGAGAGAGAGAATGAGAAGAGGGAGAGAGAGAGAGAGAGAGAGAGAGAAGAGAGGAGAGAGGAGAAGAAGTAGAAGAGAGAGAAGAGAGGGGGGAGAGAGAGAGAGGAGAGAAGGAGGAGAGAGAGAGAGAGAGAGAGAGAGAAGAAGAGAGAGAGAAAAGAGAGAGAGAAAGAAGAGAGAAGAGAGAGAGAGAGAGAGAGATAGAAGAGTAGAGGAGAGAGAGAAAGAGAGAGACGAGAGAGAAGAAGAGAGCGAAGAGTTGGAAAGGGATGTAGAGAGAGAGATGAGAGGAGAGAGAGAGAGATGAGAGAGAGACAGATCCAGACAGCACAGACAGACAGACAGACAGACAAGAACAAGAGAGGATAAGGGAGAGGGAGATGAGACATTTTTTTGAGAAGATTTTGAGATTTATTGTTTTTTGATGAGGTGAGAGGTACTATTGAGACTATGCGAGAGATGTAGAGATAGGAGAGGAGTAGTTAGATAGAATGGGAAATCGATAATGGGATGAGAGATGAGATGATGAGAGTAGAGTACGAGGGTAGAGAGAACGCACGAGAGGGAGAGAGAGGAGAGAGAGAGAGGAGAGAGAGCAGAAGAAGAGAGGAGAGAGAGGTAGGGTAGGAAGGTCGAGGGATATCGGAGAGGTGAGACGCACGAGAGGAGACACAAAGAAAAGTTAGAAAATAAATAAGAAAAGAGAGAGAGAGAAAGAGAGAGAAACAGAGAAAAGCGGAAAGGCAGGAAGGCAACGAGTAGAACAGAGAGAAGAGAGAGAAAGACAGACAGACAAGACATAGACAGCGAAGAAGAGACATATGAAGAGAGGAGAGTTTTTATTTATGATGAACTGGTAGATAGATAAAGAAAGAGAATAGCACACAACACATACGTGCGCGCAGGCGCACACCACAACAATAACAAATAGTACATATCCTTAAAGGTGTACGCAAAAATGTATATAATTTAACAGAAAGAAGGACAATAACTAGACTGTCTGGGCAGTCTTACTCTTCTTTATTATCAAGGACCATTAATTTATCTTACCGGATATCTGATAAACTTATAGCACTCAGACAAAGTAGGTGGACCCGCTGTAGCAAAGAATTTCGCTACGAGGACGTTTAGGTAATGTGCTGATTTGGCTTTCAGATTAGATGTTATAAGTCATTCGAGGCTGTACTCGAACAATAGCAACTTCCGTCCTAATTATTGCACAAAAACGGGAAAATATATATAATGTATGTTGTTAAGGAGAAGTGTGAGCAGGAAGTGTATGAGATGTCAGGGAGAGGGAAGAGGGAGAAGAAGAGAAGAGAGAGAAGGAGAGAGAGAGTAGAGAGTAGCAGAGAATGTAGCATTTAAGAGAGACGATTGAGAGTAGAGAGAGAGAGAGAGAGAGAGAGGGGGGGGGGGGAGGAGAAAAGAAGAGAGATAGAAAGTAGAGAGAGAAAGCAGAGAGGAGAGGAAGGAGGACGGTACAGAAGAGAGAAAGGTCGATGAGGAGAAAAGAGTAGAAGAGAGAGAGAGAAGCTAGAAGGAGGAGAGAGAGAGCGAGAAGAGAGAAATTAGCGAGAAACAGACGGGGAAGAGACTCTACCCGAGACAGAGGAGAACTGAGACACTGGTTGAGGTGAAGAAAGAAAAAGAATAGCCAGACAGGGCAACACCAGACAGACAGACATCTAAAACAGAGACAGACAAAGTTTTGGGTACAAAAAAAAGGTCACTATGACATTAAATTCTTTCTCGTAAATTGTGGTTCTCCAAAATGTGAATGTAGACTTGCTTGTGGCGAACATGGACGTTTCATATTACATTAATTTTATATATTATGAAAAGGCGAATTTACACATTAAATACAAACAGAGACTAAATATCACTTTCCTATATCAAATGAATTGAAAAAACAAAATTGTATATGTATTTAATAAACATATGGAACAAACATGAATGAAACATCTATAAAGGAGAACCTGGAACTCATAAAATGATAATGATAAGGATGAAGAATGAGTGAAATTCGAGGCTGAAAGTAAAGTGTAGTTATTGTGAAGAGAGAAAAAAATCCCCATACGAAACCATCTATCCCTAAAAGCCCTGTGTAACTAACAACAACAACAAAAACAAACAACAACTATCGTCGGTAGAAGCTGTAACAAGAATGAATGAGCATAAGTCAAATCCGTAAGATAATTCATATAAGAAAAACAAAAAAGAAAAGTTAAGCTGGATGTACACTTCTTAATCCTTTCAAACTAATTTAACAACGTGACAAAAAAAAAATGATAACAATAACTAAAAAAGAAGAAAATACTAAATAAGTGAAAAATGAAAAACCAGTTCGACAAGAAATTGCGCTTCATATTGACTGCAATAAGGTCATTTGGATAATCATGGTTCATCAATAAAGCCACAGACCTAATTAAGAATAGCAGTAGTACAGTAAGGACATAAAAAAGTTTATTGGATAAATAAATATTTTACTTTCATTAAGACAGCTATATGAATTTGTAAAACATATATATAATATATTTCAAGAATGAATTTATCATATCACTCAATATCGAAAAAATCAGCAAAAAAATTTAAATCAAGATTCACGCTAAGGAATAAATGCAAAGCGCAAAAGACGAAGTAAAGATCTGATTTAGACACTTATATCCGTACATCACACACAGTGGACGTATCTTCATCCGCGCTTTTCCTCCTTTGCAACCGGCAGAGCCTTTGTTCAGTTCATATCAACAATGTTGAGATTTTCGAAACGTCTAAATCAGATTCTTTATTCTCTTTTGCGTGCATTATTCCTTAGCGTGAATTTAGATTTATTTTTGCATTTTTTCGGTATTTGATGATGAAATCATGATATATATATGTTACACATTTCACTTTTAATTTCCAACTTTTTATGTCTTACGTTTTTAGCGTGCTTTATTACCATTATTCCAAATTTGTTATTCAGTCATATGAAGCGCATTTCTTGTCAAGGTTTTCATTTCTTATTATATTTTCTTCTTTTTTATTATTGTTATCATTTTTTTGTCGTTGTTAATTAGTTTGAAAGGATTATAGAAGTGTACATCCAGCTTAACTTTTTCTTTATTTTGTTTTTCTTATGAATTATCTTACGGATTTGACTTATGCTCATTCATTCTTGTTACAGCTTCTACCGACGATAGTTGTTGTTGTTTTTGTTGTTGTTGTTTACACAGGGCTTTTAGGAGTAGATGGTTTCGTATGGGGATTTTTTTCTCTCACAATAACTTAACTTTTACTTTTTCAGCCTCGAACTTTCACTCATTCTTCGTCCTTATCATTATCATTTATGAGTTCCAGGTTCTTCCTTTAGATGTTTCATTCATGTTTGTTCCATATGTTATACATATACACATTTGTTTTCTCAATCATTTGAAGGAAAGTGATATTGTCTCTGTTTGTATTAATGTGTAAATTCGCCTTTTCATAATATAAAATATGTAATATGAACGTCCATGTCGCCACAAGCAAGTCTACATTACATTTGGAGAACACAATTTACGAGAAAGAATTTAATGTCATAGTGACCTTTTTTTGTTACCCAAAACTTTGTCTGTCTCTGTTTAGATGTCTGTCTGTCTGGGTGCCCTGTCTGGCTATTCTTTTTCTTTCTCACTCAACCAGTGTCTCAGTCTCTGTCTGTCTGTTTGTTTGTCCGTCTGTTTCTCGCTATCTCTCTCTCTCTCTCTCTCTCTCTCTACTTTCTCTCTCTCTCTTTCTCTACCTTTTCTCTCTCTACTTTCTCTCTCTCTTCTCCTCTCCTTTCCTCTCCTCT
Organism: Penaeus vannamei; assembly: GCF_003789085.1. Classification (NCBI taxonomy): domain Eukaryota; kingdom Metazoa; phylum Arthropoda; class Malacostraca; order Decapoda; family Penaeidae; genus Penaeus; species Penaeus vannamei. The sequence goes on from NW_020869469.1 coordinate 218,878, forward strand.
CTCTTTCTCTCTCTACTTTCTATCTCTCTTCTTTTCTCCTCCCCCCCCCCTCTCTTCTCTCTCTCTCTCTCTCCTCTCTCTTCTCTCTCTCTCTCTCTCTCTCTCTCTTCTCTCTCCTCTCTCTCTCTCTCTCCCTCTCCCTCTCCCTCTCTCATACACTCTCTCACACTCTCTTAACACACACATATATATATTTCCTTTTTTGTGAAATAGGACGAGTGCCGATTTAATTGAGAAAGCATTCAAACATAAGTTGTGTACAGGGCTGCAGTAAGAGGTAGTATTGTCCTTCTTTCTGTAAATATATACATTTTTGCGTACACCTTTAAGTATATGTCTATTTGTTTGTGTGTTTGCGCGCGCGCGTATGTGTGTGGCTATCTCTCTTTATCTATCTACCTACATCATTAACTCTCTCTTTCTGTCTCTTCGCTGTCTATGTCTGTCTGTCTGTTCTGTCTCTCTGCTCTCTCTGTTCTCTCTTGCTCTCTTCTCTCTCTCTTCTCTGTTTTCTCTCTATCTTTCTCATCTTCTCTCTTTCTTCTCTCCCTCTCCTATCTCTCCCTCTTACCTCCCTTCTCTCCATTCGATCCTCCTCCTCTCCTTTCTCAGGACAAAACATCTCCTCTCTCTCTCTACTCTCTCATTCTCATCTCTCTCTCTCTCTCTACATCTATCTCTCCTCTTCTCTCATCTCTCATCCTTCTGCTCACGACCCTTTCGTTCCCTCTTTCCTCTCTCCTTCCTTCTCTCATCTCTCTCGCTGTTCTCTGTTCCCTGCTTTCCTCTCCTTTCTCTCGTCTGTCCTCGTATCCTAGCAGCCTACACTCTTTTTTCTCATCTGTGAGAAAGTACGATGGTACATAGAATGTGTATTCTCAATGCATTGTCAGTAACTGACATAGTGCGTCTAGATGATGTTACTGAAATGATGTATCTGTAAGGGTTCGTATATTTTTTCTCTACTCTTACACTCTCCTTCTCTACTTGCTATCTCCTTCATTAAGACACGACTTCATGTATCGCACGTCTTATCTCTCTATATAAGAACGATTGCCATTAAACTTAAATAGTTCGCTCTCCTCATCTCTCATCTGTTCTCTCTCTCATCAGTCGATTAATCATAATACTATCTTGGTTCAGTTCCCATAACAATCGGATTGTCGCGTCATTGCTAGGGGCATTCAAGAGGGACATCGTCATTCTCATCTCTCTTCTCGTCTCCTCTTCTTCGTGGCTCCTTCGCCAATTCTCCTCAGAAACAATCACTTCGAATACAATACAAGAACCTATACAAAAGTATCACATGACATAGTACTATGATTCTATCTCTCAATCGTTTCACTCATCGTACTCTACGTCTCTCTTCAGTCTCTCTTGTCTTTGGCTAACCTGAACGGCTTCTCATTCATACTCTCTCTCTCTCTCTCTCCTTCTTCTCTGATTTCCATAGCTATTTCATCTCGATTTACCCCCTCCTCGAGGCATGTAATCTCTATCCAACCTACATACTTCCTCCCTCTTCCCCTTCTCGTAATGAATCCATCTCTCTCTATTTTCTCTTCTCTCTCTACGCATCTCTCTCGTTCTCTGCTCTCTGCTCTCGTCTCGTCTTCGAGTCTCTCTTCACTGTCTCTCCCTACCAGTTCCATCCCTCCCACAGGATTAGTCTTTACAATCACTACGAGACACCTCCCCCTCTCACTGCCACTCCCTCTCCCTCCCTCCCTCTCTCTTCTCTCTCTCTCTCTCTCTCGTCTCTCTCTCTCTTCTCTCTCCTCTCTCCTCTCTCTCAAATTTTCCGGAGTAGTCTCTTTCGTACCCTCACACTGAACCTTGCCTGAAGTCTCTATCTCATTTTTTTTTCTCTTCGCTTCAAACTTTCTTTCAGCGTCAGCATTTTTTTCTTCTTTTTTTTGGACGTGTTAAAGTGCGATTTGCATTTAAAGTCAAGATTTTACATAAAAGGGCGCACTTGCCTCTTTCCACCTACATATCTGTCTGTCTACGCACGCACACCACGCACGCACACACGCACACAAACACACAACACACAAACACGGCACGCACACCACACCACAACACCACACACCACACACACAACACAACACACACCACACACACACACACACACACACACGCACGCACACGCACACACAGGCACACCACACACGCACTATGAGGGTACAAAAATGATGCCTTTTGAAAGATTCACACACACACACACGCACGCACGAGCGCGCACACACTCTCTCACACACGCACACGCGCGCACGCACGCACGCACGCACGCACGCACACACCACACACACCACACACACACACACACACACACACACACACACACACACACACACACACACACACACACACACACACACACACACACACACACACACGCGCACACGCACGCATACACACACACACTCAGACACACAGACACAAACACTATGAGGGTACAAAAATGATGGCTTTTGAAAGATTCACACACACACACACACACACACACACACACACACACACACACACACACGCACGCACGCATACACACACACTCAGACACACAGACAGAAACACTCTGAGGGTACAAAAATGATGGCTTTTGAAAGATTCATAGTCTGCGTGTGTTGTGTGAGAAACAGAAAGCAAGGCCTACAGAGAGAGGGAATTCTATCTCTTGTTGAAATACATATAAGTCGTGTTGCAAAAAAGGAAGCTCAGGTCAGTTGCAAGCGAATATCATTTCACTTGTGTATGTCGTTGTTGTCAACTTCCTCGCTCTCTCTCCTACTTCTCCATTATTCTCCTTCGAGATGTATGTTCATCATTATCTTTTATTCTCCATCTTTTTTTTTTCTTCTTCTTCGTCTCCTCCTGCCTCTCCTTCTTCTTCTCCTCCTCTTTCTCCTCCTTCTCCTGCTTCTCCTACTTCTCTTCCTCCTCCTTCCTCTCTATTCTTTCTTTCTTTCATTAGTCTGATATTCTTTGTCGGAATTCTTTGCAAAGTTCAGTAAACATTCGCGGGGCAAATACCACACGAAAAAGGATACCACTGCATCTGGCAACAGTGCATGGAAAAGATAGAGCGAATTAAGAAAGAAAGAAAGAAGAGATAAACAGATAAAAAAGACGTAGAGAAGCGCATGGATTCTGGGAGGAGAAAGCACTTTTTTAAAGTGACCTCCAGCTGGGGAAAGTTCCCATGCTACACTTTAATCTTGTTTTCCTAACTATGACATGCAGATTTTGTCTTGAAGAGTGATTTTCTTCTTTTATGTTTCTCTTTCTTCTTCCTGTTCTTCTCCTTGCCATTATTATTATTATTGTTGTTGTTATTGTTGTTGTTATTATTATTATTATTATTATTATTATTATTATTATTATTATTATTATTATTATTATTATTATTATTATTATTATTATTATTATTATTATTATTATTATTATTATTATTATTATCATTATCATTATTATTGTTATTATCATTATTACTATTATTATTATC
>NW_020869469.1:256003-271003 GCF_003789085.1 Penaeus vannamei
CCTCATAAACTGTGATCCGTAAATCAACTCTAATCCCACCGATAGTTCCAGTACCTGCAATTGGGCGAGGTTAGGTTAGGTACTTTGGATTATGTTAGGTTTGTTAGGTCTTAGGTTACTAAGTAGGCTCAAATTTAATCCTAGGAGCACCTAAAAATATTCTTTTCTCCACATTAAAACACTTTGATCGTAAAAATCACTCTAATCCTACGATAGTTACTACCTGCAATTTTGGGGAGTTTAGGTTAGTAGTTGTTAGTTAGGTTAGGTTAGGCTCAAATTAACCAGGAGACCCAATTCGTTTTCTCTCACATAATACTTGATGCGTAAATCACTCTAATCCACGATAGGTTACATACCTATGCAATTTGGGAGGTAGTAGGTTACGTTGGTTTAGGTTAGGTTAATTTAGGTTAGGGTAGGTTAGGCTCAAAAATTTTAAATCAGCAGACCCAAATTTCTTTTCTCAACTATGTAAACTTATCGTAATCACTCCTAATCCACGAATAGGTACAGTAGCCTCGCAAATTTGGGGAGGTAGTGTTAGGTTACGGTTGTTAGGTAGGTTAGGTTAGGTTAGGTAGTATGGCTCAAAAAGTTAACCAAGGAGACTCAAATTTCGTTTTCTCACATAAACTTGATCGTAAATCATCCTAATCCACGATAGGTTACAGTACCTTGCAATTGGGAGGTTAGGTTAGGTACGTTGGTTAGTTCGGTCGTAGGTAGATTAGGTTAGTTAGGCTCAAATTAACCAAGGAGAACTCCAAATTTTGTTCTTCACATAAACTGAATCGTAAATCAACTCTAATCCACGATAGATTACAGTGACCGATGCAATTGGAGGAAGGTTAGGTTTGTTACGTTGGTTAGGTTAGGTTAAGGGTTAGGTTTAGTAGGTTAGGCTCCAAAATTTAACCAAGGAGAAACGTCCAAATTCCGTTTAAATAATTCTCACAATAAAATTGTGATAGTTAAATCACTCTAGATCCACGATAGTTACAGTACAGGTGCAGATAAAGGTGGGAGGTTAGGTTAGGTTACGAGGTTAAGGTTAGAGTTAAAGTTAGGTTTAGTTAGGATTAGGCTCAAATTTAACCAGAGACTCCAAATTTCGTTTCTCACATAAAGCTTGATCGTAAATTCACGCTATATCCAACACGAATAGGTAGCAGGTAACGCGTGCAATTTGGGAGTTAAGGTTAGGTTACGTTTGGTTAGTTCGGTCGGTAGAGTTAGGTTAGAAGGAGGTTAGGGTTAGAGAATAGGAGGATCAAAATATGTAACCAAGGAACTCCAATTATCGTAAGTTTCTCACCCATAAACTTGATCGAAGAATCAAAATCCAGTAAATAAAGCACACGATAGGTACAGTACCTGCAATTTGGGGAGTTAAGTTAGGTACGGTCTGGTTAGGTTCGGTTTGGTTTAGGTAGGTTAGGTTAGAGTTAGGTTAGAGTCTCAAATTAACAAGAAGAGGCTCCAAAATTTGCCAGGATATATCGTCACATATACTTGATTCGAAATGCACTCACGTAATTAGAAAACCGCACACGATAGGTTACATACCTGCAATGGGGAAGTAGGTTAGGGGAGACGTTAAAGTTAGGTAGGTTAGTTAGGTAGAGTGATAGGATTAAAGGCTCAAGATGAAAGACCAAGGATACTCCAAATTTCGTTCTCTCACATAAACTTGATCGTAAATCACTCTATAATGCCACCAAGATAAATTACAGAGCGCAGCAATATATGGGAGTAGGTTTAGGTGAGCGGAGCCGTATTGTTGAGGTAAATCGGTTCAGTTAGGTTAGGTTTAGGTTAGGTTAAGGGAGTTAGGCCTCAAATTAACCCAGGGAGAACTCCAAATAATTTCGTTTTCTCAACATAAAACTTGGAATGAGTAAATCCGACTCTAAATGACCACGATAAGAGTACAGTAACCGAAGATGGGGAAAGGTGAGGATAAGGTTACGGTAGGGAATGAAGAGGTTAGAGGATAGAGTATAAAGAGGTATTGAAGGTTTAGAGGAGATTAGACGCAGACATATTAACCAGAGACCGACTCCAAAATTCGGTTTTCTCAATAAACTATGATCGTAAATACACGCAAATGCACACGCATAGGGTAACAGAGTACCCCAAGATGCGAATTTGGGGTAGTTTAAGGAAGATTAGGTTACGTTGGTTAAGGGTTCAGCGTAGGTTAAGAGGAAAGTTAGGTAAGTAAAAAAGGGCTAGAGAAATATAAGCCAGGAGCACTCCAAAAGCAGTAGTTAAAATCAAACAAAAACGATGATCGTAAAGTCACAATCTGAAGACGAACAATCAAGTGACGAGGATACGAGAGTGCAATTTGGGGAGGAAGTAGATTACGAAGTGATGGTTAGGTTCGGGATCGGTAGGATAGAGTAAGAATATGGAGTGAGGGTAGAGCTCAAAATTTAACCCCAGAAGAGACTCACACAGAAATTTCAGCTGTTGTCCAAGTAAACTTGATCGAGAGAAAATCAACTCTAATCAAAGAGTAGTTACAAGTAAAAAAACCGTAGCAAGATTAGGTGATGAGGTAGGTGAGGTTAGCGTTGGTTAGGTTAGGTTAGGTTTAGGGTTAATAGGTTAGGCTCAAATTAACCAGGAGACTTCACAGAGTTCATTTTCTACTCACATAAACTGATCGAGTAAAGACACATCACTAAAGTCCACGATAGGTATACAGTAACCATGCAAGAATTGGGACGGTTAGGTTAGTTAGCGTAAAGTGGTTAGGGTTCGCGTTCGGTTTACTAGCTAGGTTAGGAAATCAGGTTAGGGCTCAAATTTAACGCAGGAGAAGCTCCAAATATCGTTTCTCAACATAAAGAAGCATGAATCGATAAAGTCAGTAGACTAGAACCACGATAGGATTCCAATAACGAGAAAGAAGATGCAATATTGAGAGAGGAGGTAGTATAAGGTACGAATATAGAATTAGAAGATAAGTAAGGAGAGTAAGGAAGTTAGGTATAAAGTTAGAAGAGAAGTATTAGAGAGAAGAGCTAAAAGATAGTAAACGCAGGAGAACTACCAATTACGTTCTCACAATGAAAAAGCTAGGGATAGAGGAAAAGTACAGAAACGTACACTAATAGACACAGAATAAGTGTTACAGTACAGCAGTACAAATTAGATGAGGTAGAAAGGATTGAAAGAGTAGGTTAAGCAGGATATGATGTGAATAGAGGAAGAGTTACGAGATATAGCGGTAGTTAGGAATTAGATAAGGTTGAGAGATTAGAAGCCAAGAGTTAATATGCAAGAAGAACCTCAAAGATTTCGTTAAGTCATCAGACAGTAAACCATGGAAATCATGAAAGAGAGATACAATAGCTCTAGAAAAATTCCAGCATAAGGAGAGAATTACAGAAGTGATACCAGTAGCAAAAGATGGAGTTTAGGTATATTAGGTTAACGGTTGAGTTAGAGTATTAGGAGTTAGGATATGAAGGATAATATGCCACTCAGAAAAATTAACGCAGGAGACTCCAAATATTCGGTTTTCATCGACAATAATATTGATAACGTAGAGCACTCTAAATCCACGAATTAAGTTACAGTAGCCGGATATTTGAGGAAGTTTAGGTACGTTACGGAGTGAGGTATTGGAGGTTATAGGTTCACGGTTAGGTAAAAGGGTTAGGAGATGATAGGTAGGATATTAAGGCTCAAAGTTAACCGAGGAGAAACTCCAAAGATTTAATCGATTTACTCACGATAAAGAACTTAGAGAGTGTAAAATATAGAAAAGCAACCTAATAAGCCACGATAGGTTAAAGCAGTAACCAGCAGTAAGAGCCTGCAATTTGAAGGGTATAGTAATAAGGTAAGCAGAAGAAGTAGGTTAGGTTCGGTTTCGGTTAGGAAAGTATAAGAAGAGAAGTTAAAGGATTAGAGAGTATGAAGGGTTAGAAGAACACGTCAAAAATGATAAGAAGAACCAAGGAGGACCACTAGAGATAGCCGAAATAAGATCAGATAGAGAAGTTCTCACGACAATTAAACTGTGATCGTAAAATAACAAGAAGGACATGAAGCTACAATAAACCAAAGACAGATAGGTTAACAGAGTAAGGACCAGAAGAAAGTAATGCAAATTGAGGGAGGTAGTAGGAATTAGTAAGTACGTGGTTAGAAAGAAAGATAATGAGAGTTAGGTTAAAGATAAATAGGTATAGGAGATGTAAGATTAGAGACTCAATTAGACAAACAAGAAGACTCCAAAATTTGTGTAATCTCAACATAAACTGATCGATAAATCACTCTAATTCCACAGGAATATAGAATAATACGTACCGTGCAATTAATAGGGAGGTTAAGAAGAATTAGGTATAACGACGTATATGGAGTAGGTTAAGGAAGATTAGGTATAGGAAAGATATTAGGAATTAGGTTAGGCTCAAATTTAACCAAGGAAGAAACAGTAACGACACAGAATATCGAATAATATTCCATCAAACGAATAGAAAAAACTTGAGTCGAAATCACTCTAACCACGATAGTTCCAGTACCTGCAATTTGGGGAGGTTAGTAGGCTTACGTTGGTTAGCTAGTTAGGTAGTTTAGTAGGTTAGCTCGAAAGAGATTAAAAAGTAAGAGCATCAGGAGACTCCAATTCGTATTTCTCACATAAAGCACAGATGACAATAATCACTAGCTCTAAGTAACCAGCGAAGTAGTTACAGTAAACCTGCAATATTGAAGAGGAAGTAATAGGTTTAGTTACTTGGATTAGAGTTATAGGAATCGGGAGATTAAGTTTAGGAGTAGAAGTTAGCCTCAAATTAAACAGAAGAGAAGAGACAACCAAATATACGGTTTTCAACACAGATAGAGAATAATATGATCGGTGAAGAAATCACACCACATGAAGATCCACAGAGTAGAGTTACAGTACCCTGTGAATTTGTGGAGATTAAGGGAAATGAGTATAAGAGGAGTATACGGTTGAAAGTTAGGAGTAAGAGTTTAGGTATAGAGTTAGCTCAAATTTAAAGAACCAGAAAAAGCAGATCCCAAATTATCGGATTTTCTCACATAAAAGACTTGATAGTAAATACTCACGTAAATCGCAACGATTAGTTACAGTACCATAGTGCAATTTGGGGAGTTAGAGGAATTTAGGTTTACGTGGGAAAGAGGTTAGAATGGTAAGTTAGGTTAGGCTCAAATTTAAGAAAAGCAACAGAAGAGAAGACTGCCAAATTTCCGTTTCATCACAGTATAAAACCTTATGAAGTCGTAGAAAATATCAACTACGTAAAAATCGCAACGAATAGGTACAGATAACGAGAGTACCACGATGCAATTTAGGGGAGGTTAGGTTTAGGTTACCGTTGTTATGATTCGGATTCGGTTAGTTAAGTAAGAGTTAAGGTACTTACAGTGAGAGAAGAACTAAGAGATATAAGCACCAGGAAGACTCCAAAGAGAGATAACGGTATTCACCATCACACAGAAACCTTGAATCGTAAAAAACTACGTAAGAAAGTAAAAGAGACCACGGATAGTAGTACAAGTACCTGCAAATGGGGAGGATTAGTGAAGAGATTAGAGCGTTAGTTAGAGTTTAACGGTTAGAGAAAGAAAAGAAGTATAGTAGGAATTGTAGGTAGGAGAAAGAAAAAGAGTAAGAGAAACTCAAAAAAAAAGAACCAGAAAGAGGATAAAGCAGCAAAATTTTGTTTCTCACAGTAAACTTGATGTAAAATGCAACTACGTAATAAGAGACACACCACGATAGGTATACAGAGAAGAAAAAGAGAAGAGAAAGCGAGAAGAAAGAAGCAAGAGAAGAAGAGAAGGAAAAAGAAAGAGAAGAGAAGAGAAGAGAAGAAAGGAAGAAAAGAAGAAGAGAAAGAAAGAAGAAAGAGAGAAGAGAAGAAAGAGAAGAAGAGAGAAAGAAAAAGAGAAAAGAGGAGAAAAGAAAGAAGAAAGAAAGAAAGAAAGAGAAGAGAAGAGAAGAGAAGAGAAGAGAGAAGAGAAGAGAAAAGAAGAGAAGAGAAGAGAAGAGAAGAGAAGAGAAGAGAAGAGAAGAGAAAGAAGAGAGAGAGAGAGAGAAGAGAGAAGAGAGAAGAGAGAGAAGAGAGAGAGAGAAGAGAGAGAGACTACCACAGAATTCGTCTGCAAACCTTGTATATTTTTTCATCTTTGCGAGTAAAACGTGAACCCGTGGCATACTCACAACGATCTCGGGGTCATCAAGGAGTCGCAGCAGGTCGGGATGGCTGTATCCGAGAGGCAACGAAGATATTTGTGTGTAAACATCTAGGTAGGTGTTTCCGTCAACATCCACTAAATAATTTCCAAGACTGCGTTCATAGTCGACGAACATTTGCACTGATCCGATTTCCTGTGGAAAAGATATAGGTTTCATTATGTGTCGACATACATACATACATACATACATACATACATACATACATACATACATACATACATACATACATACACACACACGTATATCTATCTATATCTATATTATATATATACATACATAATCACATACAGACTCACACCTATGCACCCAAGCACGCACGCACACACCCACAAACACACTCACTCACTCACACTCTCTGTCACACACAATATGTCGGATTTTTTTTCATTTTATTATACGCACCTTTAAATCTAGAAAGCAGTAAAAAATAATAACAATAAGGTTTTATTTCGAATGACTTTCCCAATCTTAAACTAAAAAGGCGTCACGTGATATTTCTCAAACACAAAGTGTGAACTAAAAAAGAAAAAAGAAAAAAAGAAATTTCAGTGTTTCGACAAATATCACGCGAACTTCGATTACATGGAAAGAAAACTATCAACATTGTGCTTTTCTATTGATTTGTAAATCTTGATTAGTTTTTGTTTTGTTTTGTAACGCCATTTGCTGCTAGAAGATTGATTTGGATGTGATTGAACAACACAGCGTATAATGATGATAATTATTATTCAAAGATTGGTTAGAGGCAATCGTGTTTTATGGCGATTTTGTCGAATTCATTCTCACCGCAGAGGTCTCTAAAGCAAGGTAAGAGAAGCGCCTGATTGTTGGCGATACTTTTTTCACGGCCCTAAAAATATTGTTGGGTAATTCTATCTGTGAAAATGTACACAAAACGAGACAATATTGATTACAATGACTATAACGCTGATACCTTTCACCCGTAAATAGCATGTGTTATTGGTTAATGCGCTACAGAAAAAAACAAAACAAGGAATGTACTATACTACCAGCTTTTTATACTCAAGGCTACTACTACTTGAGAATAAGGTTCTGATAGTCAGGACCTGTTGAGATAAGCTTGGAGAATGGCTTAGGCACGAATGATGGTGGAGACTTTCAAGGTCTTTGCGATTTCCTTGCCTTTCTCTGCTTTAGAGAATAGCTAGATTGAATCCATTAAAGAACGACACATGAGGACACGGAACGATATGAAAACGCATTTGGTTAAGCCCGCCATTGTTTATATAAGAAAGATATATGCATAAAAAAGCTCCATTCTCGGTCCAAGAAATGCAAACTAGTTCTTGCTCCTGCACCAAAAATATGTCAGTCATCCTACTCTGCTACATCAAGGTTACAGAAAACGTGCTGATGTTCGGAATGAGATAAACACTTCTGTAAAGACGAAAAGACATTGTGTAAAGTGAGTAGCATGAGGTGTGATGCAATTTAACCTAATCTATCTAGTAACTACCCACTCTGATCACCGAAGTAATTCATGAATTAATGAAGTGAGGACCTGACCGAAATGCAGATGTCCCAGGTTATGAGTTGAATTATCCCAGGCCTACTGAAGTGCAGCCCAACCTTCTTTCAACATTTGCAGTGAATCTACCAGCAGGACGAGGGATGTAGCTCGCTTAGAGGATATGTTTCCAATTACCATTTTCCTTTTTTAGCATACAAATTGAGGATATGCTTTACATAGGATAACGCAGTTAATTTTCCGGCAGAGGTAACTTATTACTTGTGGATAAATATTGCATGTGTAGTTGCAAGAACAGTTCATCAAGTTTTAAGACACGCAATTAACATTTGGAAACAGCTTGTATGATGATAAGGATGAAGGTAAGAGGCTGGGACTGCTCACACATTCTACACTACACATACACGCGCGGCGCGCGCACACACCACACACATGTATATACACACACACACACACACACACACAATATTATATATATATATATATTTATAATATATATATATATATATATATTATATTACAGATAGATACACATATATGTATATATATACATATACACATACATTTATAGTATATATATATATATATATATATATATATATATATATATATATATATATATATATATACAGAATATATGTATATACATAAGTATAATTATATATGAAAATGAATATGAATATGACTATATGTATATGTATATATATATACACACACACACATATATGTATATATAATTATGTGTGTAAACGCGTATATGCGTATGCGCCCCCCCCCCCTCCCCGCGCTTACGCATTGCATCTCTGGATTTGATGTTAACGACCCAACCATCGTCAAGTTCCGCAAAACGGAGTTGAGAGGGTACAACGTACTCCGGGCCCGTCGCCAAACCACTGCACCTAACATCCCTCGGCCAAAGACCTTGAACTGACTCGGCTAGACTCTATCCCTGTCTGTACACTGTTGCCATACTGAACTGTCTGGCAATTCCCTGCCACCTGGCTCAAGGAGGTTGTTTATCCCTTTGGCTGTACTTTTTGTTTGTCAGCAGGTGATTAGAGTTGTTGGCACGTCATGATGTCAGTGTGATAAATCTAATGAATATCTCCCATGAAGTCATACTGAAGAAATATTACTTTTATCCTGTAGTCACTTGCCTCTCACTAACTGTAGTGTATAATTCCCAATAAACGAGAGGATATTAGCAAAATTAGGGGATTGAGAAGTACTTTTATTATTCATCACTCAAGGTAGTAGGGTTAGGGTTTTAACCACCGATTTTTTTTCTTTAGGAAGGGTATGTTAGTTCATATTCAAGTTGCAAACATATTCTTATGCGTAATAGAGATTGTACGTTATATGGCAGAATGCAAAGTGCCAGTTTTTCTATTTATTTATTTATTTATTTATTTTTTTTTTTATCTAGCTGATTGATTTCGTATGTAGCGCCTTATCGCGTTTTATGGGACTTTTGTAGTAATAAGAAAGGTACATTTGGATATTCAAAATCCTGTGCACGACTCTGGTATCAATGGTACGTGTGAAATACTGTGTGTGTTGTGTATGTTGTGTGTGGTGTGTGTGTGTGTGTGTGTGTGTGTGTGTGTGTGTGTGTGTGTGTGTGTGTGTGTGTGTGTGTGTGTGTGTTTTCAGGAGCATTGGATATATAAAAGACTGAAATGTAGCCCACAGACTCCATACAACCAAACGATAAAAATGTGAAGAATCATTTACAATCTGATACATTTTTCCTTTGCATGTATGAGAAACCCTATTTCATCCCTGTATGTTTTTTCGTCTCCAAGTCTCAAAAAAAAAGTTTCACATTAACACTGACTTGCACATCTGCTGAAAATAAACCATTTACGTAGATTGTAACTAAAGAAGTAAACTTGAAATGCTATATATTACTGTATTAGACAAAAAGGGATATACATTGTTACCTAATACCTAACCTAAACCACCAATGATAAATATTCTTCGCCTCTCCACCCGCATTCTAAATATCCTCAACATATTCGAACAAGTTCAGCTAACCTCGAATCCTACAACCCCAAAGCCGCCCTCACTTACGGAGATCTGTGCCAGTTCCTGAAGTTTCTTGTTACTCAGGCCGGTATGGTCTTGGTCACAATGGAAGGGCCTGTCGGTTCGTTGGCGATGAGCGGCCGGCCGGAAGAGATCTTGGGCGCCGTCTGCTGGTAGCGCACACTGCCTGCGGGAGGGAGAGAAAAATGAAACGGATTGATGCTTGGTTCAAAGAAGGTTTTTGGATTTGTTTTGTCTCTCGTTTTTACATAGTTTAGGATTATAAAATTAATAATAATATATATATATATATATATATATATATATATATATATATATATATATATTATATATATGTATGTGTGTTGTGTGTGTGTGTGTGTGGTGTGTGTGTGTGTGTGTGTGTGTGTATATAATATATATATACATACATATGTATGTATGTTTGTATGTGTATGTTGTGTGTGTGTGTGTGTGTGTGTTGTGTGATATATATGTATGTATGTATGTGTGTGTGTGTGTGTGTGTGTGTGTGTGTGTGTTGTGTGTGTGTGTGTGTGTGTGTGTGTGTGTTGTGTGTGGTGTGTGCGCGGTGTGTGCGTGATGTTTTTAAAAATCACAAATTACATAAGTGTATGATAAACAGTTTGAGAAAATGAAATTATCTTAATATTTGAATACACTTAATCCAATATCTGTACACACTTATATATCGTTACTAAAATTATTAACGTCAGATTACATGGGATAAACCCGTTCATTATTCTTTTCAAAAGAGATAGTTTAACCTTGATGGAAATGTTCAGTATTAATGCCATGTCGGATCACCTGTTATCAAAATCCCATAGATGTAAGAACCATGTGATAAGGTGGCTTTACTCGTGTTTACAGTATGACTGATCAGGGTCATTTAAAACCTTGTACTGCTGAGTTGGCGTTTATTTAGAGAACTACCAACATATATCATTGGCTTAGTGTATTATTAATTCAATTGGTAGTGTATATAATTGTTAGTATCGGTTATGTAGTCATGGTGTTAAAACGTAACAAAAGATCAATGTTTATTAGATATCATTGCTAGGGTAGATGATATGCATATTTCTTAGAAAAAAAAAGTCACGACAAAGATATCATCTAGACACGATACGTACTTGCGGATGTAAAGACAACTAACCTAAAAACAGCAGTATCATCATATTCTTATTTTTCTCATCTTTACGGCTCGAGAGACCTTCAAAGATTAAAAATGTCGATCACAACGACACGCTTGCTTTCTCAAGGAATACGCAGACGCGCACACGGCACGCACACGCGCACACGCACGCACGCACGCACACAACGTGCACACACACACACACACACCACACACACACACACACACACACACACACACACACACACACACACACACACACACACACAACACACACTGTATTCAGGGTAATGTTTCCTATAGCATTCTACGGCTTTCTCTTTATTAAAATGCATCATTTCGTTCATTTTGATGAACACTGAATCCAGAATACCATTATCTACTCAGACATTCTGTGAAAAATATCCTTATTTCTTATTGTAGTTTTCTGTAATCGTGAAATGGAATCTCAAAAAGAACTGAAATATATATATATTTAAGACAGCGGAGATGGAGAAAGAGAGAGAGAAAAGAGAAAAGAAAATAGGGCAAAAATATACACACTTAAAGAGTAAGAATAAAAAAATATATATATATATATATGAGAGAAACTATTTCTTTGAACGCCATCTATCCAAAGACGTAATAGCTTCCGATGCAGGAAAGAAAAAATCTCAGGTTAGCTTGACAGGAGGACCAGTGATGCCAACCTTACAGTCACGGTCTCAGACAAAACCGAGAAATGGAATACTGCGCCTCAAGAATTTATATGAAATCCGACTGTCAAAATGCTCTTTGATGGGAAATATAGTGTCTAAATATAGCTTCTGTGATTTTTTGCTCTTAATTGTCTACGGTCTCAACGGTAAGGGGATTGCATGCTAAATATGTTAGAACGCAGAAGATCGATGAAACCCTGAGCAATTCCTCTCTCTCAAGGGGCCCATATCTGTCACTCGTAATGGGCGGAACTTGCAAGAAGTCTGGATTTCACAATAAAAACGAAACAAGGCGTAGAAGTGGAGAGAGCTGGATGGCGACGCGTCAGCAGCTTTATTCGTCGAGGCAAGCGTGCTCGGGTCTCCTCCGTTAACATCCCGTCCTGGAATTGATTTCTTGCCTCTTCTTCTCACCTCATCGTCAATATTCGGTGGCCTTTGTCCCAAGTGCAAATTGATGCCTGCGGAAGACGTTTGTGCTCCGGGATCAATAGGAGACAAGAAGCGCTCACACGCCAACGAGGCACCTTTTCTGGGACGTGCATGTGATTGTTTTCCTTATCATGAGGTTTTTGCATCATAATTCTTTACACATACATACACAAACTACACACGCACGCAGCGCACGATGCACGGACGCGCACAACACACAACACACGCACGCATGCACGCACACATAAACACACGCATGAACGCACACATACACACACGCATACCACACACACCACGCACGCACGCACGCGTGCGCGCGCGCGCACCACCTACACACTAAGCACGTACAGAGATGAAAGGTAAATAGACAGCTAGATAAATATATAGACTCTATATAGATAAACAGAAAATAGATAGATAAGTAAATAGATAGGTAGATACAGATTTATCGATATTGTATTCCCTTCTCTCCCTCCCTCTCTCTACTCGCCCCTTCCCTTCCCTTCTCTCCTCCTCTCTTATCCCTTCCTTCCTTCCCTCCTCCTCCTCTACTCGCGCTTCCTTCCTCTCTCTCCTCTCTCTACTCGCCTTCCCTCCCTTCCTCTCTCTCCTCCTTCTACTCGCCCTTCCTCTTCCTCTTCTCTACTCGCCTTCCCTTCCTTCTCTCCTCCCTCTCTCTACTATCGCTCTTCTCTTCTCTCCCTCCTCTCTCTACTCACTCGCTTCCCTTCCTTTCTCCCTCGCCTTCCTCCTACTGCCTTCCCCTTTTCCCCTCTCTCTTCTACGCCCTTCCTTCCTTCTCCTCTCTCTCTACTCGCCCTTCCTTCCTCCTCCTCTTCTACTCGCCTTCCTTCCTCCTCTCCTCTTTCTACTCGCCCCTTCAGCCTTCCTTCTCTCCTCCCTCTTCTACCTCGCCTTCCTTCCCTCTCCCTCTTTACCGCTTCCCTTCCCTTTCTCCAGCCTCCCCTACTGCCCTTCCTTCCCTCCTCTCTAATCCCTTCTTCGCTCCCTCTCTCCTTCCCTCGCCTTCCCTTCCTATCTCTCACTTCCGCCTTCTTCCTCCCTCCTCTTCTCTCTCGCCTTCCTTCGTTCCCTCCTCTATTTCGCCCATTCCTTCCTCCTCGTCTCTCTACTCGCCCCTTCCTTCTCCTCCAGTCTCTCTCTACTAGGACCTTCCTTCCGTTCTCCCTCCTCTTTACTCGCTCCCTTCGCTAGCCTTACTCCTTCCTCTCTTACTGACGCCCTATCTTCCTTCTCTCTCTCCATCTCTCTATACTGCTTCTCCTTCCTCTCTTCTAGCTCCCCTTCCCATTTCTTTATCCTCCTCTCTCCTGACTGCCCCTTCCTCCTTCTTCTCGTCCTCTCTCTACTCGCCCTTCCCTTCCTTCGTCTCTCCTTCTCTACTCACCTTCTTCCTTCTTCCTCTTCTTCTCTACTCGCCTTTCCTTCCTTTTCCCTTCTCTAACTCGCCCTTCCCTTCCTCTCCTGCCCTCTTCTCAACTGCGCCCTGTCACTTCGCTCTCCTCTCTCTTACTCGATCTTCGCTTCCGTCATCTCCTCTCTTCTTTACTTGCCCTTACCTTCTTTCTTCGCTGCTCTCTACTCGCCTTCCATCCCTCACTCTCTCTATTACGCCGTGTCCTTTCCCTTCTTCTCCTTCTCTGCTCTACTCGCCTTCCTTCGCTTCTCCTCCTCTCCTACTCGCCTTCATTCTTCTCTCCCTCCCTCTCTTTCCTCGAACCCTTCCTCGCCCCTCTGTTCTCTCCGCCTTACTTAACCTTCTATCTACGCTACCCTCTTACTCGCTTCCCTCCCTCCTCTGCTTCCTCGCCCTTCCTTCTTCTCCCTCTCTAGTGCGCCCTTCGATTCCTCTCCTTCTCTCTATACGCCCTTCCATTCGATCACTCGATTCTCTACTCGGCCACGTTCTTCCCTTTATCCCCTTCTCTTCTCGCCCCTTCCTTGCCTTCTCTCCTCCTCATCTCTCGCCTTCTCCTCCTCCCTGTCTGCTCGCCATTTTCATTCCTTCTTCCTCCTCTTCTAACTCGCCATTCATTCTCTCTCTCCTATTCGCCTGTCCCTTCGCTCCTCTCCTATTCTCGCGCTTTTCCTTTGCCTCCTCTCATCCTTCGCCTTCCTCCTTCTCTCCTCCTCTCCCTACTCGCCCTCCTTCCTTCTCTCCTCTCTTCTCTCCCTTCCTCCATTCCTCTCTGCTATTGCCTTCTTCATCCCTCCACTCTCTACTCTCGCCTTCCTGCCTCCCTTGCTCTCTCTATTCGCCCCGCTTCCTTTCTTCTCTCCCCCTCTTCTACTTGCTGTCCTTCATTCTCTCCTACTCGCCCTTCTTCCCTTCTCTCTCTCCCTTTCTATTCGCCGCTTCTTCCTCCTCTCTCTGATCGCCCTTCCCTTTCTCTCCTCCGTTTATGCCCTCCTTCTCACTCCTCTCTCTATATCGCACTCCTCCCTGTGTCTCTCTAGCTCGCCCTCCCTTCCCTGTTCCCCCTTCTCTAATCGCCCCTTCCCTTCCTCCCTCTGCATCTTACTCGGCCTTCTTCTTCTCTCCCTCCCTCTCTCTTTCGTCCTTCCTTCATCCTCTCCTCTACTTCGCCCTATCCCTTTCCTCTCTCTCCCTCTCTTCTACTGGCCGCTTCTTCTCCTCCTCTATCCCGTTCCTTCTTCCTCCTCCTCTAGCGCCCTTCCTTCCCTTCTCTTCCTTCCCGCTTCCTTTCATTCTCTTCTCTCTCTCTACTCCTTCTTCCTCTCCTTCTCTTCTATTCGCTTTTCCCTTCTTCTCTCTCTTTCTATCGCCCTTCTCTTCCTTCCTCCTCTCTTCTATCGCCCATTCTTTCCCCTCTTTCTCTTACTACTCGCTTTCCTTCCTCCTTCTTTAATCTCTCTTCTTCCTCTCTCTCGTATGCTCTCTTTGTCATGTCCTCTGCTATACTCG
>NW_020869469.1:276003-278503 GCF_003789085.1 Penaeus vannamei
TATATATATATATATCACGCACACAATATATATATATACACACACACACACACACACACACACACACACACGAGTATATATGCGCACACACATACACATATATGTATCTCTCTATTGTGTGCATACAGTTTATCATATCACGTTTTTTTGCTACCTTATTATGGAAATGGTACTAATTGCCTTTGATTCCCAAGTATTCAATTTGACACCGTATCCGTAAGCCGAGGTGCATTTCACAACGAGATCTGGCGCGTTAGGTAACCCTTTGCATAATCTCCTTTTTGTCTATCTGTTTCATCTATACTGTTATCTCTTTCTGTTCAAATCATATCTGTTCAAATCATATCTGTTCAAATCATTTCAGCGGTACTCGTACATCGGTAGATAAGATTTTGTTCATTTTCAAGTTCTATGAGAAAATATTACTATTTTTATTCCCTCTTAGCTAATGTTTAATAAGGATACGGTATTTCTGAAATGGATCGGGTAAATTTAAGGTTTCTTCTCTGTATAATGGGGAAGAAGACATCGTATTTATATAAACATCATATCCGACTCGGCAAATTTCATTCTAGTCGAGGTTTCAACTGTAGGACTTGCGCAATAAAAGGTTAAAAGGACTATTTTCCGTTAACAAGGTCACGGACAATGGAGAAATAACTTTTTTTTTTGTTTTTTGTTGGGGGGGGGGGGGCAAAGCTCCGTGCCTCTGGGAGTCGAATTGGCAAACTACATTTTACAGGGAAATATCGTTTGTAATCACCCAAAATGTCTCCCCAAAGACTTTAGACAAAATTACCAAAGCCACTGGTTAACAATGATGGCGACAACTAGCAGGGTCTGGAAGCTGAGGCCGTGGCGAGAGGAAATGTAGAGTAAACGACACATTTATACGATTTTGAAATATTGCTTTTATGGGTTGGGGAAGACGTGTGTGTTTGTGTGTCTGTAAAAGGTAGGAAAAAGGGAGAGAAAAGAAAGCAAAAGGGAGAGAAGAGAAAGAAAAAGGGAGAGAAGAGAAAGCAAAAGGGAGAGAAGAGAAAGAAAAGGGAGAAAAAGGGAGAGAAGAGAAAGCAAACGGGAGAAAAAAGGGAGAGAAGAGAAAGCAAAAGGGAGAAAAAAAGGGAGAGGAAAGAAATACGTGAAACAAAAGAGAATTCTCGTTGCATTCAGTAGGATGGGTACACCGTAGGGTTGCATCAGAAAGGATGCGGGTTGCTGATTGGAGCAGAATAACCGCGCTACAAAGCCGGGGCGTCCTGGCGTGGGCGCAAGTCACATAATTCACTTCGGGGGGCGAGCAGGAGGGGCGTGCAGGTGGTTGTGAGACCCCAAACCAATGCAGATAATGAAGGGTCTTGTTATAACAAATTATGCTATGCTTGTAAATTCGAAGAATGTGCTATAATGGAAACAACTCATTAGCGTGGAAATTAGGAACGAATAAACGTTTACTGCCAGAAAGAAAATAGGCAAATAAACTGAATCTGGCAACTTCTTGAAGCACATCGTAATTAGTTGAAGATCAGATACTTTGTGAAGAATAATCGTCTTTAGGCAATGCAGTCTTAGAAACGCTATACAATTTTCCTTTAAATCTGGATCTCTAGAATTTCCCTTCATATCAACTAAAAATTCTAAAAAAGGGAAACTGCTCATAGAATAATCTTATAAAATGCCCATTGAGTTTGAATTGAAACGTGCGTTGCCTACTAAGAGTTTCATTTAGTTTATATGCAGTTTATAGACAGAAAGGAATTGACCAAACAACCTGGCAGAGAAAGACATTACTTTACTCAACAAACTAAATTACAAATTTCATCCAACACGCACAACTCGTCCATGTATGTGAATCCACGACCACAATCCGAATCCGCTTATAACTAGA
This sequence comes from Penaeus vannamei, assembly GCF_003789085.1. Lineage (NCBI taxonomy): Eukaryota > Metazoa > Arthropoda > Malacostraca > Decapoda > Penaeidae > Penaeus > Penaeus vannamei. The sequence continues at coordinate 277,892 of NW_020869469.1, forward strand.
TACAACAAGCTTCAACCCCCCTTTCCCTCTTCTTAATCCCTTCAGCCTCCCCCATCTCGCCTGCGGTGGTTCCTCGTGCCTCCAAACCCTTACATCACGCCGCTTACATGGGCCAAGGTTAGGGGGATCTGCTCTCCACAGCTGACTCCGCCCTAACAGCTGATTCCGCCTTCACGCATTTTTTTTTTAAACTACGTCAGACTGTTCTGTTGTCTCGTATTCGTTCCCGCGACTTTTTGTAATATTTCAGCATTGAGAGAGATGTTTAATGATTGTCAATTGTGAATTTAAGAGGTATGCAACGCGGCTGGATCTTGTAGGTTTGTTTAGCAGGTTGTAAAGTTCTTCCGGGGCTGTTTCTGCGATGCGTAGCGTGAGGAGGCCCTGACCCACATATCTGGGAGGGATGATACGCAGGAATATATATAATTTTGGGTTATAGATGGACCACGTGCTGCTGTTATTGGTAATTGACGATGATGAAGGGCATGTTGATCATCATTATCATTATTTTTATTGCTATTATCATGATTGTTATTATGGTCATTGTTATCGTTATTTTTATCATTATTGATATTATTATCATTGTCATAATAATAATAGTAACAATAA
>NW_020869469.1:291003-293503 GCF_003789085.1 Penaeus vannamei
CTGGGACAAGGCCTTATCACCCAAAGCTGCGCAGAACTCCGAAGTACTTATATAGTACTTCGGAGTTCTGCGCAGCTTTGGGTGATAAGGCCTATGACGTCACCTGGGGAGAGCAGAGACTATGGGGGGCGGGGGGAATGAGAGCATGGTAGGGTGGGACAGAGATAATAGAAAACGGTAGTAAATGAGCAGATACTTAAATAATTTTAGATGTCGGCACGTTGAACGATTTGCATATTAGACAGATTTTACAGGCGATGATTATCAGCGATTGTTTATAGGCCTATATCATATATTCTACGTGAATTTAGTTTTGTATTTCTTATGTTGCAGCTTAGACATGGCATAATAAATATGTAAAATAAATAAAAAAGACATGGCATATGTAAACTCCAAATGTTTTTGATGAATTTATTATAAAACGAATCATGCAGCAATAACAATAATAATGATAATAATAATAATAATAATAATAATAATGATAATAATAATAATAATAATAATAATAATGGCAATACATAAACATACACATAAATGTACATATATAAGCTGCAACCAACCACTGGGCATTGTGACTGCGCGCGCCAGTCAGTCAAGCGAGCGAAAACGGAGAGAGGGAGAGATCCTTACGGCTCTACCTCACATCAAAGAATGACCACACGATTAGCGTCGAACCCCCAGGCTCTGCCCCCAGATGACGTCATGCGCGAGACGGACGAATTTGAGTCGCTTAGTGACGAGACCTGTACTTATATAGACCTTGGTCTGGGAACCCATGGAGCAGAGAACTGATGCATATGTAGATGGTCATCAATGATTTTATCCACAGACCCAACAGTAATCCGAGCATCATGAGTTAGCGGACGAACAGTAATACGATCTTCCAAAATGGCAGGCTCCACTTGAGGGATGGTGTCCTCATCAATAGCAGACTGGGGTCGCCCTGGGATAGGAGGCTTTTCCACAGATCTCCGACCATAATTGAATCGGCGATGCCAGTGTTTAGCAACGTCATATGATGGGAAATCCTCCCCATAAGTTGTTTTCGTTTCATCGAAGGTCTCTTCTGGTGTGCGGCCACTCAAGTATAAAATCTTTATCGCTGCTCGATAATCCACTGGTTCCATTTTCGCACCTTCCTGCACCTTCACAATATGTTATGAGTTAAGGACTGGAAATGAACACATGGCCTATAGATATGCGTGTTTCTAGGATAAGCGGAAGTATGCGTATATATATATATATATATATATAATATATATATATATATATATATATATATATATATATATACATATATATGAATATATATGTATAGATAAATAGATAGATACATATAGATAGTATTCTGTACGATGAGAAAGAAGCAAGTCATGTGATTTAGCCACTGCACTGATTCGCATTATCAATGGACAGTGAATTCGGGTGACAAATGCTGCTATCCATTCCTATTCTTGTTATCAAACCATCTCGGCTCCAACAGATGGAGTGTAAGCCCACAAAAAATATATAAATATTTGTCATTCCCCTCCCCCCCCCCGCTATGTGCCTATGTATAACGCTCTTTTGGCTGCACATTTATCAGCAAAACTCAATGATGTAAATGCTGGATGCTGTTCACACACACACACACAACCCAATATACACAGGGGCCTTTAGGTGCTCGATAGTGCAGTTTATCTATGCTGAAAGTGGAAGACCATTTCTTCTACCAGAATTCTTATTCTGGAATAAGAATAGCCATTTAGAAAAAGGGCGGTGACGTAAATAGTTTCTTGTATTTTGTATGTAAATACTGCAACCTTTTATTGACGAACCACAGACAATATTTGGATTATTGCAACAAGTTAAACATTGGAACATAAGAATTATAGGAACAATCTCTTTATCTGTTTTATATATATGTTTATGCATAAATACATACAAACACACACACACACACACGCACACACACACACACACCACACACAAAACCACACACACCACACCACACACACACACACACACACACACACACAACCACAACCACACACACACACACAACACAACACACACACACACAACACACACACACACACACACAAACAACACACACACACACAACTACACACACACACACAACACACACACAAACACACACGCACGCAACACACACACACATCACACACCACACACACACACGCACAAACATAAACGCACGAGCGCGCCGTATTCATTGTGTCATGGAAAAGAATGAATATCTTCACAACATCAGAGATCTATTGTGCTGTGAAGATATTCTTATCCATACTTTTTTCTACACACACATACATACATATCTTTATTATTCGCAAGTGGAAGAAGATATATGGAGATGATAATATTACTTGGCCTCATTTTGAGTATTATTCTCCTGTGTGGTTATCTGCTGCTGAGTCATACTGAAGACTGCTTGATCGTTCTTTTAATTCCGTGAAATTTCTCTTGTCTAGATTATATCGGGACATAGGGATTGTAACCG
>NW_020869469.1:298503-303503 GCF_003789085.1 Penaeus vannamei
TTACCCTATCATATCATATAACATATAATAATAACAATCTTTCATACAGTAGTACAGAAATATCATATATACTATCAAAATGTTATATACTATACCTGTTACAGTTAACAATAGTCATATATAATATATATATATCATATATATATGAATACTATACGTATATAATCTAATTATCTGTCTCATATCATATATAACTATTAACCATATATATATACATAACATCGTATATTAGCATACAACACCACACACACACACACATCAACATTTGCACACTACATCACATCTATATATCAACATTATATCATATCGCATCCATTCACCTATCAACTCATTCAATATACCATATACCATATCTACACTACTATATACTCACAATACTATATCACATATCTATCACTTATTATCACCATATATATACAGTAGCTATTACCAATCTATTACACATCATCATATACATATATTATATCACCATTCTATATAATCATTCCAATTCACCATACTATATATATACTATACTCAATACTATCACTATATACCACTCTGCTACATCAATTATATAGTACTTACCACTATATATATATATATAATACCATTATGTATATACCAATCACATATATATATATTTATATACATACATATATATTTATCCACTACAATAACCAATTTCCTATAATATATAATAATATATCATATATATACATAGATCTATTATTATATATATACAAATATACATAGATATACTACTATATATACATATATATAACATAGATATATACTCATTATACATCCATTATACCATTATAATATATATATCACTCACTATATATAAATCCATAATACTTATACTATATACATTTATATATATATATATATATCATATACATACCAACAAATATACCATATATATACCACCCCATATCCCACACATCCATATATACGTATAACAATATCACGCTAACACCCCAATACTATACTACACATATCACACCATATCACTATACTATATATATATATATATATATACTATGTATATATATATATACATACACAAAAATCTATAAAATATAAATTCATATATGTATACACAATTTTATACACACACACAATACTTTACCACACTTTCTATTTCCTCTACTCAACTGCCTCCCACTACTCCCACTCCAGTCACTATCTAGCAAATATGACACATCTCTCTCTCCCACTCTCTGTCATAGTACTACTCACAATCTCTATCCTCTCTTGTTCTCACCGTACCCTCTCTAACCAAACTTTATTTCTAGCTCTCTCGAACTGTTTTTGGTTCTTCGAGTCACACTTACTCTGTAGTACTATCACGACATACAATCAAATATTTACATTAGTCCAACATCTTATTGATGTATCGGTATTGCCTCGATGTCGGTGTCGATGTCCCATCAGTGTCACAAAGTCACTGTTTGTTGTGTAGGTAGACCACGATCCCAACAACTTCTCTTAAAAAATATAAATGTTTTCTGGAACCTACTGCACGCTATCAAAAAGTAGTTACATTGGGCCCATACTACAAACAAAGGCTTATATACCACACTCGAAATCAGTTTAATCTAGAAAAACTACCTTATCATAATACCTGGATGTATATCCATCTTGCAATACGTTAACTCCATCCGACTGGATGTCACAGCATCTTCGTGTAAATAAAATTACACACTCTAAACCATTGCTTTGTCGTTTATTGCGCAACCCAAGGCGCTTCATAACAACGTCTGACAATCCGCGCATCCTTTCAGGGCGACACTATCCAATAACAATAATCAACCCTGCACATTCACGCGAGCGTCGAGTTCTTACTTAAAAACTTCGTGCGATGGACCTCGACCAAAAGCATATTCGCCATACCTTTCATAAGCATACCAATACACCACACTATACAATCAAATGCATCATTCCATCCGCTCCTAGACACGTCGCACTACTCACACCAGGGCACAAATTGGTAGATAAATGTATATCTTAATCAGATAGATTCGATATGGCATTTTATTTCTACGTTTATGCATGTCTGTATTTGCTGCAATGCTTGCATTTATTGGGCTCGGGCTTGCGAGCACCAATTTTCCATACAATACCGCGAGCCGTCCGAGTACGATGAGTAGCCGCACTTGCTTGATGTAGCAACACATAATTGTACATCACTCCGTGCTCGCCATTACATTGGCCTATACGCTATCACCTCCTACTTGAAGTAATGGGTTATTGGAGTCCGTAACTGGCACATCAGCTACAACTTCTAATGCGCGCCTCGACACCTGTCTGAACGGTAGAACGTCGAATATTGCCGCACTCGCTGTACAACTTCCGCTGACTGGCGGTGTGCGCGCCAAAATATGTGTCTTTAGAGAACTCGACGCGCTTGCGGCTATGGTTCCTCCCACACTCGAGCAAATGTAAGATCCAACAAGGCTTGCTCTAGGCCGTCTGGTCATGTGGTTTTTCTTTATCGGGGTGTTCGCACACTTCCTGAATATGTGGTAAAGACACATAAGCTGCCGGAATAGTATGATTTATTCTTATATTCAGTTGCCATAGGACTATTCTTCCCCGGACAGTTCTATGTAGACCGGTGCTATGCATATGATGACGAGAGGGAGTATCGGTGGTAATGGATTACGTTATTACATAGGTAAGGGAGGGTTAGTAATAGTATGGGGATCAATGTATGTGACATATAGTATGTCTGATATGTATAGTTACTTATATAATTATAAAAACGTTAAATATATAACTATAATAACTATATATATTATATATATATATATATATATATAATATATATATATATACTAATATTATATATATATCTAGTATATAAGGACACCACAGCACTATCGTGGTTTGGTGTGTGTGGACTACACGATCATCACGCTGATCGACACAGCATGGTTTGTGCGGTGTGTGGTACAGTGTGCTACACACTGGTGTGTGTGTGGTGTGTGTGTGGATTGTGGTGGTGGGTGGCTGCACACTACATCGACAACACACATGTGTCAGTGAGTTCCCTTAGACAGTTCCTGAATTCACTGGTTGATGTATAGGATATTATCAAAAGAGCCAATTGGTTCAGTACTGCTGTCAAAAAAGGCATCACAAAGATTTAACTATGGCGCATGAATTGATCGATGGTTATCAGTTTCAAGATGTGGCAGTATACGGTATAGCTCACCACTCTCATTGTGTTCATTATTTTTATAGATTATTACAGTTAGATATATTGTGTGGTAGATCATGTACTAGCAGTGATGGTGATGATTGAGGATTCGCTACGTACATAAGACAGGGACACGACCATTCTTTCTTACTTACATTGATTACATTGATTTAACGCAACATTCTGAATCTTTGATGTTTTATCATGACCTTGGACACCGATATCCCTTTTGTCTTATAACATCGTGATTTTACACTGAATTTAACCAACATTGCGAAATCTTTTGAGATGTTGCTCATTATACCTTTGGACCCATTCCTTGTCTTAACATGGTATTACACTGCGATTTACGATAGACGATTCAGTGTAATCGTTGGATGTTGTCATTATACCGTATGGCGATCGCCTGAAGTGTCAATGCATAAATACCTGTACTTCTATGGTGATAAAAACTCGAACAGCTTTGGTTAGAAACACACCGTCGGTGATTAGGGGAGCCTAACTAGAGATAGTATTTATGTAGTGATACCATTAAATTCCTCAAAACGTCTATTCTCGAAATAAATTATTATTCGTTCTGTGTATTCTGACCAGTGCATCGCTATTCTGCGCCTATGAAATGTACATTTTCCGGAAACGCAGCATCTCGCTTGGCAGGTGTTCTCTACCAATCTGTTCGACTTTTCCTAGGATCGTCACAAACGAGAGCTCTGCGTGGTCGAAACGTGGTCACAGGAGCCCCCTTACGTAGTATAATAATGTATTCTCAGCAACAAAGAACGCAAGATTTCCATTACACACTAACATTTGACACATTCGACACTATCATATACAATTATCGCCGCAATGTTGTGCTCGTTAACCTTCAATGATGTATTATGGGTCGAGTGGTTAGTTGCCAAAATCTGTTTGTGCTGTACGTGTGGCACGACTCCGTAGCTCAGACGTTGCTTTCTGACTACCTCAGTTCGTCCATACGTCAAAGTTTCCCCTACATCAGGGCATAGGCGGTACGGTCAGCGGAAACGTACGAACTACGGCTTCGCAAGCAACAACACGATATCGGACGAGGAGCGTGTAAGTATGATATCATCGTGTTCAATAAGTTACGTTGAAGACTTGCGTCCTTTGTCTCCTTTACCACTGCCAACTTCGCACAAGCCTCCTTTAGTGCTTCTCTTTGTAATATCTTACGAGTAAACAAATTCAAAGTGACGTGTTTCTTGTGCTAACAAACTTGTATAAGCTACATGCATGGATACACTATATCATAGCATAACAATATGTATCAGGTATACCTATTATTATTCTTAAATTCGGTCCTCTCATTACTATACTGTCATATATATATATATCATACTAATATATTATATATATATATAGCTCATCATCATACATATATATACTTATAGTAGTATATACTGATAACTCAATAATGAATATATATACATATGTACTTATCCTATATATCCTACCTATATATACAGCATCACAATTATACTCTATAATTACATATTATATATATACATATATTATATACATAACATCACATATATATATAATATATATACTATACTATATCTATATATATCCTAAATATATCTATCTTATGTACTCGAAAGAGAGATGAGAGAGAGACCGAAGAGAGAGAGATACATACATATACATATATATGTACATATACATAAATGTGTGACTATATATCACACATCATTTACAATACATACATACATACATATAGATATGATACATAGCATATTCACACATATATGTATATTATCATGTAGCATATACATATACTTATATACATATA
>NW_020869469.1:318503-323503 GCF_003789085.1 Penaeus vannamei
TAGCAACATCATCAGCAAAGTCAAGGTCAGTAACCTTGATATTGCCATGTCCATGCTCGAACCCACAGTGGCGCTCTACAATGAATCTAAGCACCAGGATAGGGTCTACATTTCCCAGGAGTGAATCCAGGTTGCTCCGGCCTCTGGTGCCTCAGCAGATGGTCTCTGATATGTCTCAGAAGGATGTGTGTGAGAACCTTGCCTGGTATACTGAGCAGTGTGATGCCTTGGTAATTGATGCAATCCCACTGATTCCCTTTCCCCTTCCAGAGAAGTATGACCAAACCCCTCAATAGGTCAGGGGGAATGATACTAGATGCTTTCTCAGGCAAGGTCATTTAACAAGAAATGGCCTTTGACCTCCTCTGCAAGACTCCTAATAAACTGTTCCTTGTCCCTTCTCAACAGTACCCGAGTTCTGTGCACCTGTGAACAATGCAAGTCCCAATTCTCTGTCAGATCAGGCGCACAGCAAGCATCTGTAGCTTCCAGTGTCTCCTGCGAGATAAAATTCTGTCTTGCTCTTGGGCGTTCACCAATCAATTCTTAAGCTGCATCAAGCGTTTCGCACAGAAGTACAGGGTCCATCACATTGTCAAGTGCTGTGAAATGACCAAATTGCCTCAGCAAACTTCCAGGAACACTCCCCCTCCCTCAGCCTGTCCAAATGAAACACCCTAGATTAATCATTGGACTGCTGGGGAGTTCTGAAGTGGACCTGGAGGTAAGCCGCAACTAATCTATGGTAAGTAACACAAAACTGGGCATTCCTATACACCCTGCAGTTTTGGAAGATCCTCAAATGAGTGCTAATGAGGATGTAGTCCGTCTCCTTGGCTATATTTCCAGCATTGCTGTACCACGTCCAACGATGTGGGTCAGAGCGCTGGTAGCAGGAGCCAGAAATCCTCAATATCTGGGACCTTGCAAAGTCTCGGAAAAGGAGGCTGGCATCAGCTCCCAAACCATGGGGACCGACAGACATCTTATAGCCAGTTCAATCGCAGCCAGATACCACATTGAAGTCACCCAGAACAATGTGAATTTCTTGCCGAGGACAACTGTCCATCACAGATGCAAGTTTGGTGTAAAACATCTCTTTCACATACAAACATTGGTAGGAGTCTACACAGCAATAAGAGACATGAAGCCAAATGCTAGCTTCTGTCTTAATACCATTATACACTCATCGACCACAGTAACCTCTACTACCAAGGGCTGGAGTCTGCTGGAGGGCTATGGCTACACCCTAAAGATGGTGACCATCGCTACGGCCTGATAATAGTAGGTTTAGCCACCTACACTAATCATACCACTGCCAGATCTTCTCACCTCTGAGAGAGCAGCTATCTCAACTCTTAGACTCCCCAGTTCTCTTGACAGTCATGGCAACTGATCATTCTGATGTAAAGAGATGTTCCAACCCCCACCCTGACGTCTCGCCTGAGATTTAGCCTCAGGCAGTCACTCCAGGTGGACACGACCTCTGCCACCCCCGCTGACACTGTCCCATATAAATGGGGGGGCTGTAGGCTGCAGGAATGCAGGTGGGATGAGTAGCTCCCATTCCCATCCTGTGCCCCAGCAGTCGCCCTCCCAATGGGGCCCACAGTATGCCTCACTTGCTGGGTGGGAGGGGCATTTCCCCACTCCCCAACATTTCCAATTATATTTAACATTGCCAAAGGGTTATATTTACCATATATGATTAATCAGTAGATCAGTAGTAATTTAGGTTCATATGGAAGACCCCAACCTTCTCCCATGCCCTGACTGGTGTACAAAAACATAATACTAGTATATACATGTAAGAGTATAGTGGATGTATACATTTACAGGTCCCGATATGAATGCTACACTTACTTTGGTTCCTTTCCAGCTATGATCATCTGAAACATGCCTACACAAGCACCACGTTTGCCCTCCCAATATTCTGGGTTAGGATCCAGTCTTTCAAGGACATCAAAGGCTCTGGCTGCATAGTAAAACTGGCCCATCTTGTAGCAATCATTTGCAATAAGCTGAAGCAGACTGAAGGCTTCAGCTGATGTCTCCATCTTTAAGTACAGTTCCCAAGCTATTCGAGGCTTGCTGTTCATGATATCTGAAAAATATTTGATAGAACCAATTGTTACAATCATGTATGAATGCTGGATAAAAAATATAGGGTAATTTTTAGTTTCCTGAATATAACTTGGAAAAAAGTAGATCTTTATAATGATAAACATGATAAATGTTTCAGTCATTTGAATTAATGGAAAAATTATAGGAACATCTAAGGCAGTGATAAACTAAATAGTGATTTAAATTATACTGAAGAATCAACTCTTCCCATAAGAAATGAGATATGATTGTTAATTATGTGTTACAGATATAGCAAGTTCAGTAAAAAAAAAAAAAAAAAAAAAACAATGTACTTACAGCATCTAGCTAACCAAGAGAGGTATACATAGTCATTCTTTATTTTTTCACTTTGAATGAGGAGAAAAACTTCCTCCGCCTCTTTGAAATCTCCTACTGCAGCCTTGGCCTGTTAAAATAAAATAAAAAAAAAACATGTCAACTGAAATAATATTGATTAGTACCACAAATATATATATTTTTTGTGATGATGTGATGAAAATTTCTGCAATATGAGTATATATAAGTAAATTCAGAAATCTATGATTTCAAGAAGATGCACAGAGGATGAGTGTAATATGTGTTATAACAACTTGCATTAATAATCTTAAAATATGTTTAGATCTTTATCTGTACATTAAGTATAAATCATCTGTTTATCAAAATTTATTCTTGGCACTCTGCCTTAATATTCTGATTTTATCTGAGTAAGAAACAGTGCATAAATAGAATAGTAAAGCTTTAAAAAGAATATTAGAATATTCTGCTACAGGTTCTTATATCTTATGGGGACTAGCCAGAGATGGTAAGTAATTGATACAGTATGGGCTTTTAAAAGAAGAAAATCCATTGTTGCCACTTACTCAACCTATTAATTCTTACTTTAGCATGGTCAAATTCATTATCCCCAGTTCACAAACTATTTTCCTAAAATGCTTAAATAATGACAAATTGAGAAAGAAGTGGAAAAACGTATTGTGGTGGTCTTACAGATTATAAGAAAGTTACAGGTGCAGATGTTGTGTAAAACTGACGTGAAAGTGATTACTATACAAAAATCTACCTCTTGATGAATGAACAAAATGGAGTGAGGCAGATGAGATCTGATATTGAACAAATTAGGAAAAAAAAATGGGTGCATGAACATTAATGACTTTTCTGATCAATTAAATTATTATACTATGTGACTGATTTTGCTACAGGTAAAGAAAGGAGGAACAAATGAGATAGAAAAGACCCAGGTAAGTGCTCATTCCATAAAATATTATAAACAGAATAGTCATGGTGCCTTTATGTAAATCACTGGTCCCTGCGATGTGGCTGTCACTTGTACTAGTTTAAGTGTATAATCTGAATCATTACATTTTTTCCATTAAAATCTGTTTTTTAAATCTTTAAAATACTTTAAAATGAAATCCTTATCCTTTTTGTACCAACCTCACTGGCAATAAAGAGTAATTTGTCATGCTCATAAAAGCACATGTGAACAACCACATGCTTGTGCCTCCTTCCTACCTGAGCAAAGTTGAAGTTGAAATTGTCATCTATGTTGGGTGGGGACTTGAAGTAAGAAGTAAATGGAGAAAGCAGATAAACATTCAGGTCATATTATGCATTTCCTACTTTCTACAGAAGCAGCAGCTTTACCCACCTTGCAAACAAATCAGTTTCCTTTCATGAATTCTAAGCCAAAGTTAGTTTGCAAGTAAAATATTTACTCAATGTACAATACTAAAGTGACAACCCTTTTGGAAAGGCTATTTTTAGTGAAAATTAATAATCTTATCTCCAATTTCTTACTTAAAGCATAAAATTATTTCTTATTTAGTTACTTACTTATCAGAACATACAATACTACAGAAAAAGAGACACTAAAGAAACTTTAAATAAATAGGAAAAATCCAGACTTTATCTATGCTTAAGTACTTAACTGAGAACACATATCAGCTGATGAATATGAATGAATCTGTTACATCAATTTCATGTTAAATTTTCATGAATGATAACCTAGTCCTACAATAACAAGAGAATTAGAGATCCATAAAAATCTAGTTTAATCTTGCTTATTTGTTTGTTTGTGCATGTTTATATGTTGTTCTTGCATGTCTGTCTATTTAGGACTATGTATGCATGACAGTGTTTGTCTATGTCTCTATATATGTCTGTGTGACTATGAATGCCTGTCAATACGTATCTGTGTATGTGTGACTGTGTCAATATGTGTGCATATACCAGCAATTAGAAAAAAATGTATATAAAAAAGTGGGGATTCCTGCTGTCTGATTTTATGTTTATTTATAAAGATATAAATATAAACATAAACATATATGTGTGTGCGTGTGTGTGTGTGTGTGTGTGTGTGTGTGTGTGTGTGTGTGTTGTGTGTGTTGTGTGTGTGTGTGTGTGTGTGTGTGTGTGTGTGTGTGTGTGTGTGTGTGTGTGTGTTTGTGTGTTGTGTGTGTTTGTGTGTGTGTGTGTGTGTGTGTGTGTGGTGTGTTTTTGTGTGTGTGTGTGTTTTGTGTGTGTGTGTGTGTGTGTGTGTGTGTGTGTGTGTGTGTGTGTGTGTGTGTGTGTGTGTGTGTGTGTGTGTGTGTGTGTGTGTGTGTGTGTGTGTGTGTGTGTGTGTGTGTGTGTGTGCATTTTTAATTTGACAATTGACATGTAATAAAATATGTAAATCTATCAGACATATAAATTCACTAATGTGTAAATGCTCCACTAAATTTTAAAAATTAACTGAGCACTATATACATATAGGTTGTGCTGTGCATAACAATATAATGGTAATATCTATGTCACTAATTGCAGGATTTGTACATTCTAACCCTTTCAAATATTAATAAATGCTAATAACTTTTAAAAAGAGAGGACATAATCAT
>NW_020869469.1:343503-357531 GCF_003789085.1 Penaeus vannamei
ACCATTTTTGTAAGCATAATAAATCTACTCATGAGCAGAACCAAAATTTTTCAATAACTTTAGGTAATAACCTGTCACTATATATATATATATATATATATATATATATATATATATATATATATATATATATATATATATATATATATCATGTTTTACATATTTTTCCTAAAGACATTAAGGCACACATGCATGTACTCCGGTCTGCCATTGACTAAAAAATACTTTTCTAAACAAAAATATTTAAAAATCTAAAATTCCAGTAGTAATTGTTACTTATACACTGCTGACAATTTCAAAACCAGATAAAACAATTTTGCTTTTAATATACAAATACAGTTGATTTAAGCATTCCTTGGCAACCAAAAAATAAAATATCAACACTTACTTGAGCCTTCTGTCCATGAATAGTGATTTTCTATTAATTTATTCCTGACCTTCCTCTCTTGGGGCAAGATCCATATACCTACGTACAGAATTATCCATTACAAAATGAACTCCACTATCAATTGGATGAACAATAAACGGAATGCATCCTAGGCCAATAGCTGTTGTTATCCATTTTCTTGTTGTCAGAGGGATTCTCGGAATAGTCTTGGCCATGGTATAAAGGGAGGCAGCACACACACGGTTGATTGTAAAGCCTGGTACAATCACTGATGCAAAGGCTTGCCAAAGAAGTGTGTCCACTGCGGCATGAGTGATAGCACGCTGGGTAGCACCTGGTTGCTGAAGATGATCAACATAAACTTATGAAATGCTCTGATCTAAAATTGTATATGGCTTATCTTTGTTTTATGCAAATCAAACACAACAATATCAGTTCATTACTTAGTACTGTTAATTATTTACCTTGCTCATTTTTGTTGACTTATCATATGTGTCTGCAATAACATATGCTGATGCAACTCCATATGTTGACCTAACAAACCACAAAGGTGTCAGGGCTCTAAAAGCTTCACCTACTTCATTAGCATAACCTACAAGGGGGAGGAAATATTTCATAAGCTTCATATCTATACAAGAATGCAAATTATGGTAAATTATGACAATACTTATTCTTCCAGCCAATTTTTCAATCAAAGATTTACACATACATAAGATACAGAAAATGTACTATAATTACGATCATAAACAAAAGTAAAAAAGGACTGATAATAATCATAAATATATTATTATTTCACCTATAATGACTTCAAAGTTCGTGCCCCTTACACCCCTTCGCACATGCCTAGTAAAATATTTCAGAATACTGAATCATCTGTATCACAACCAAGATGGAACTGTTTTGGTAACTGGAAAGGAATAATAAGAAGAGAAGAAACTGCTTGTGGTGGATTTTTAGTTTTTACAAAGAATGCCAAAAGATGGCCTTTGTCGAAGATGATTATGATGAATGCGAAGAAGAAGCATGGAGAGGATAGATTTTTTGAGTTTTCAAAGAATGTCAGAAGAGAGAGAGAGAGAGAGAGAGAGAGAGAGAGAGAGAGAGAGAGAGAGAGAGAGAGAGAGAGAGAGAGATGAGAGAGAGAGAGAGAGAGAGAGAGAGAGAGAGAGAGTGAGTGAGAGAGAGAGAGAGAGAGAGAGAGAGAGAGAGAGAGAGAGAGAGAGAAGAGAGAGAGAGAGAGAGAGAGAGAGAGAGAGAGAAGAGAGAGAGTGTGTGTGTGTGTGTGTGTGTGTTGTTGTGTGTGTGTGTGTGTGTGTGTGTGTGTGTGTGTGTGTGTGTGTGTGGTGTGTGTGTGTGTGTGTGTGTGTGTGTGTGTGTGATTGTATGATTGTGTGTGCGTGATTGTGGTGGTGTGTGTGATTGTGATTGTGATTGTGGGTGTGTGATTGTGATTGTGGGTGGTGTGATTGTGATTGTGATTGTGATTGTGGGTGTGTGATTGTGTGTGTGATTGTGGGTGTGTGTGATTGTGATTGTGGGTGTGTGTGATTGTGATTGTGGGGTGTGTGTGATTGTGATTGTGGGTGTGTGTGATTGTGATTGTGATTGTGGGTGTGTGATTGTGATTGTGGTGTGTGATGTGATTGTGGGTGTGTGTGATTGTGATTGTGGGTGTGTGTGATTGTGATTGTGGGTGTGTGTGATTGTGATGTGGGTGTGTGTGATTGTGATTGTGGGTGTGTGATTGTGATGTGTGTGTGTGATTGTGATTGTGGGTGTGTGTGATTGTGATTGTGGGTGTGTGTGATTGTGATTGTGGGTGTGTGTGATTGTGATTGTGGGTGTGTGTGATTGTGATTGTGGGTGTGTGATTGTGGGTGTGGGTGTGTGCATGTAAGCAGATAAGTAATAAATAGTCCTTTTTGCATAAATATCTTACTAACATGGTTCATATTTTTAGGATTATAACTTTACAATGAGTGTATATCATTATAACATGTCTTCTATGGTGACTATTTACTATGAATCATAGGTACAATAGATTATCAAAGATATTAATTACACTAATAAATTTATAGTATTTCAGTCAATTAACAAGTAACTTACCAAGTAATCGGACTGGAGTGTCACGATAGATATCAACTTCTTTTTCCGCTGCCATATTGTCTGGGAAAAAATACAGATCTAATAAATAATGGCCATAAATAAATTAGAAGACACTATTGCTAACACAAAGTCTCAAATACATTTTGCATCTAATACACTTATGTACTACAACACTTAACATTGCAAAATCCAGGAACTAGCCTAATCTTTACCCTATTCATGATAGGACTTCTTGCAGCAAACCAAGCTGAACACAGTGTGAAACATCTGCTCTCAATGTATTTGGCTGCAGCATACATGCTTCTCTAATGAAATGAGGCAAAAAAGAAACCAGGCCTACTTTTAAGAGGCTGCATTTCCTCATCAATGACTGCAGTTATGGTTAAACAAGTGAACAAGTGCTTAGAACACATAACTGAGAGCAGGCCTCACTGCAAATGGCATAGATAGCAGTCATACGGCATTTGGATAATTTAGGTCCTGTTCGCCAAGGTGAGACATCCTCTGGCATGAATCTCTGAAGTTAAATAATTGTCCTGACATTTCAATTTGAACTTGCATTACTAATATAAGTGCCGACTCATAATCAAAAATATAAATCTACAACAATTGTATAAACAAAACTCTAAATACAAAACCAAGGCAATTTTACAGAATAGTTCCACCTAATGGACAGCAACAATTTTGGTATCGATGGATTCCTCTCACTCTTTACTATCAAAATATATAGAAACTATTGCACAGAAACCCCTCCATTAGCCACAATCTGTGACCCTTGCATGGGAGGCAGCAACCCCCCCATGGAAGGGTCACAGGAGAATAAGGTAAGTGATTCTGTATATATTATCTATATTTTACCCTGCAATTTCCCTGGCACCTTTCATGCCCTCCCATGCTATCAGGGCCAAGAGAGTGGGGGTTGAGGGGGGTTTGCAAAATAATGTTTATATATTTGGGTTATACAGAGTGAGCAGAACCCATTGATACCAAAAGTTGTGCAATCCGTTAAGCGGAACTATTCTACAATATTACCAAAACCAAAATTAATTTAATATATAGGGATAGTGGACAATTTGGCAATACTAATTAAGGCAGCTGTACTACATATACAGAGGAAAGTATAATAGAATTCTTAACTAATGTTCGTACATGTCGGGGAAGTTAACAAAATTGTCGGGACCTCACTTGTTGTGCTTTAATTCAGATTCAAAGGTTGCCTTTCTAAGAGTCCACAACCCTTGATGTCTCGAATCGTCTCAAGAGCTTTCTGAAAAGTACCCCCAGGGAAGGGTGCCTGGGGGCTTGCCCCCAATAGGGGGTTAGGAAGGTATGCTTCGTTTGTATGGCGAAATACCCCTAGGAAAGGGGTGAGGAAATACCCCAGAGAAGGGGGTCCGGGGGCTTGCCTCTGGTAAGGATATACCCCAGGGAAGAGGGGTCCGGATCAGGTTAGATTAAGAAATTTCGTCTGGATTTCGGCAACACTTGACACCAGCGTGGTACATTTTGCAGCGGCGCTGGACTCTCGTTCTGATTTTGCATTTTTTTCAAAATTTTCACTTTTGATTCCACTATTTCTCCTGTGTGTGTCCCCCCCTTCAACCCCCAATTTTCAAGATTGAAGGGGGTAGGAGAAAACAAACATAACAAATAGGCACGGCTCTCTTACTCAGAATTACCGACAATTTTCTCAATTAGAAAATGAATAACTAAGAACTATGAATAGTACTTTTCCCTGAAAATAGCCTTGTGAACTATATAATGAACACCAAATAACACAATATCAAATTGTGATATTAGGATATCTACTTGCATAATTTCAACATACCAATTTTACAATACTGCTTCTCATGTAATGCAAATTATTTTCCTAAACTAATCTATTAGCATTCGAAAGCTTTTGCGCAACCGGCCAGGATTTGGTCTCCAGACCACGGTACAGGCATGATAAAGCAGAACATAAATAAAGCGCATTTGTAATTCTTGAGAATACGAACTACTGTTTAACACAATATATAATGGGTCTTCACAGGAGTCATCTCTGATACTGGCAAAAAAGGATGACCCAGCAATATGTAGTGCTTGCAAAGCCGTGACTAAACTGACATCGATGACAATCACATAAATTAACAGATTGTAAACAAAATGCAGTGCTATATCACACATGAAATACCAGATTATTATACCTAGAGATGCTGTCCTTCTTTCGGCACCTTGCCAGCCGTCCTTACCCTCCCTCGCCGGTCTCCGTGACTCACTTCCCTCTCGCTGATGATTTCTCAAGCACTATGCATTAGATAACGAAAGCAAGATAGCGAAAAGAATGACTTTCTTCGTATTTTATAATTAACTGGAAGTAACAGTCTTTTTTACCATAAATATTCTTGTTTCATGACATGTTTAAGAAGTAGGGGCGTTTCCATATCGTGTTCTTTACTGTAATTCCTTTGGACATGTGCATTATTGAAAAAGTGCAATATTCATTACAATAACCGTTTTCTTTTTTTCTCATCCGACGACAACGAACTGATAATGATACCATTCCTTATAAGTTCAAAATGCATATATATAACAATTAATTGATGAAATAAGCATTGAAACGACACAATAACATTACTATTGCAAAAACGAAAATTAATTGTTTATTTGCAAACGTTATCCCGGCTACATTTCTCGCGCGACACCAATCATGTGACCTATGGGAGGGGGGACTCGTCTATTTTTGTTTCCCTTCGTCCTGATCCCGCGCTAGTTATTCAGCGATGGTAGCCGGCATTCTTGTTATAGAACAGCATGTCTGGTCGATAAACGATTATAGAAAGGGGTATTCCAAAAGCAGAACTAGCGACAGATCAAAACTCGTATCATGTGGGGATAAAGACAATGATATCTAGATAATCAAAATGGTAATAGTAATAACAGCTATAGTAACAATAATAACGACAGCAATGGGCGTAGGAAGGTATTTTGAAGTGAGTGGGGGGGGGAGGGCAATGTAGGTTTCCTCTCTCAGGGCTCCCCCCAAAATAGCCAGAGGTCCTGTGGGCTGCAGGCCCAGGGTCAGCACCCAGGTGGGGGAACAGGGGGTGAAGCCCCCCAGAAAGTCCTAAATTTTATCAATTCTATAGAGATAAACTCATTAATTTTTGCACTAAAATGTCAGACATTTTTCTCTAGATAATATTTGGCACCATGGTTAATTAATTTTGAACATCCTGCGCAGTTGTAACTGCCCTCTCAGTTGCAGGGGGTGAGGTTTCTTAACAACACGGTAACTACTGTAACTATTGTACTGCTTGTTCGTTTACTGAGAAAATTGTTAAAATTGTGCCAGACCCGACCCAACTAATATCCGCATAAACAGGCATCCATATACACAGAAATAAGTGCATATCTATCGATCTATCCAATAAATATACATTTATTTTTCTAGCTCTATAGTAGATACGCATGTATAGACTGATAGATATGCATTTATTTCTGTGTATGCGCATGTCCGTGTAATGAATGTCACAGATCAGGCCTCGCTCCTCCATTCTAAGGGGGGGGAACCCCTGGCCCCCTTTTACGCCTATGTAATAATGATAACAAGAAGAATAATGATAATGATGATATCATTATCAATAATCATTATAATGGCAATGATGATGATAATGATAGCAACAATAACAACGAAAATAATGATAATGATAATAACATCAATAATGATAATTGCAGTAATTATAGTAATAGTGATGATAATAGTAACAGCAGTAATAATAGTAATAATAATAATAATAATATTAATAACAATAATAATAATGATTGTAATAGTAGTAATAATAATAATGCTATAAGGATAATAACAATAATAACATATATGATAATAGTAACAGTAATGATGATAATGATGATGATAATGATAATAATAATAACATTAACAATAATGATCATGATAATGGTAATAAAAAATAATGATATTGATAGTAACAATGATGATGAAAATAATGATGATGAATATCATAATAGTAAGATAGTAATAAAACTAACAGTAATTATTATAATGATAATGATAAAAGCAATGATAATAATATAACAATGATAAGAAGAATGGTGATAATAATGATAATAATAACAGTAATGATAATGCCATTAAACATAATGATAACGATAATAATGATAATAGTAAAAATAGTAATAATCATAATAATGATAATAATTATGATAAAGATAATAATGACAGTAATGATAATATAACAATAATGATAATGATAATGATGATAATGATAATGACAACAGTAATGATAATAACATTGACAACAGTTATGATAATGATAAGAACAATAATGGTATTGATAATAATAATGATAATTATGGTGATAATAATAATAACGGTGGTGATGATAATGATAATAATAGTAACAATGATGATGATAATAATAGTGATGATAATGATAAAGATAATAATAATGATAATGATATAATAATAATAATGAATAATAATAATAATAATATATAATAATAATAATAATATAATAATAATAATAATAATAATAATAATAATAATAATATAATAATAATAAATAATAATATAATAAATAATAATAATAATAATAACAATGATGTTGATAATTATACAAAAATGATCTGTAATGAAATGATAATCATTATCATTATCATCATTATTGTTACTGTTGCTGTTATCGATTTTATTGTTATCATTATCATTATCATCATCATGATCATTGTTATTGTTATCTTTACTAATACTATTACTATTATGATGATGATGAGGATGATGAGGATTATTTTCTTTACAGTTTACATCATTACAAATATTGTTATTGTTATTACTGTTATTATTATCATCATCATTGTTTTTGTCATTATCATTATTATCATAATATTATTATTATTATAATTATCATCATAGTTATATATATCCTTATCGTTATTGTTATAATAATAATAATAATAATAATAATGATAATGCTACTAATAATGGTGATAATAATAATGATAATAATGATAATAATAATGATAATAATGATAATAATAATGATAATACTACTAATAATAATGATGATAATGATAATGATAATAATGATAATAATGATAATGATAATAATAATAATGATAATAAATATAATAATAATATGATAATGATAATAATAATGATAATGATAATAATAATAATAATAATAATAATAATAATGACATTTATTATTGTTACTATTATTACTATCATTATTATTACTATCATCATCATTATTGTTATTAATGTTATGTATTATTATAGTTGTTATCATTATCTTTATTATATTATCTTTAGTATCCTTATTATCATTATCATTATTATTATAATTATTATTATTATTATCATTATCATTATTATTATAATATTATTATTATTATCATTATTATTATTATTATCATTATTATTATTATTATTATTATTATTATTATTATTATTATTATTATTATTATTATTATTATTATTATCATTATTATTATTATTATTATTATTATTATTATTATATTATTATCATTATTTTGTTATTATGTGTGCGTATGCGTGTGTTTGTGTGTTGTGTGTGTGTGTGTGTGTGTGTGTGTGTGTGTGTGTGTGTGTGTGTGTGTGTGTGTGTGTGTGTGTGTGTGTGTGTGTGTGTGTGTGTGTGTGTGTGTGTGTGTGTGTGTGTGTGTGTGTGTGTGTGTGTGTGTGTGTGTGTGTGTGTGTGTGTGTGTGTGTGTGTGTGTGTGTGTGTGTGTGTGTGTGTGTGTGTGTGTGTGTGTGTGTGTGTGTGTGTGTGTGTGCGTGTGTGTATGTGTGAGTGAGTGGGTGTGAGTAAATGTGTGCATGTGTGTGCGTGCAAGGTTATATAAGTACTTATAAAGACCTTGTGTGCGTGTGCGTGTGCTTGTGCCTGTGTGTGTGTATGTGCATGTGCGTGTGCGTGTCAAAATTCAAGTACTAGATATCCGAAAGCGTTGGAATCCGAACACATATATAGATCTACGATTATTCGTTGAATATTCGTCCTGAAGTTTTTTTGACGATAATCCGTCAGTTAAATGTATACAATATAGTCACAATATAAATACAAATAATTTCCGTTGTTTAAAGTTTCAAAAGTTATTATTTCAGCAACGGAATCGGACACAGCTCAGCCGCGGGAGTGTCAACAACATTGAAATTTTTGGGCGAAAAATAATTCTTCACTACAATTTACAGGTACAATTACAAGTTTTTATAACTTGTCTTTCTTAATCTGGAAGACGTTGAATACATTTCCCTCGTTTATACAAATGATTTTGGGGGATGAAGCCTTGTGTCAGGGTTTAGGAATGTTTATTTGTCAGGAAAAGATTGATGATTGGGTCAAACTCGGGTTCAGATTTATCCCAATGGGCCAAAAATATTCGTGATTGATGCATATACACTGTTTTGGGCGTATCATTTTGTTAATCATATTCAGGTTCTCACGATAAAGAGTACGTGGCATTGTTAGATGAATGTTTTTGGTATGATTGCATGTTTTATGTATGGTGTAGAGGTATTGTGTACATTTATGATATGTAATATACTGATGAACTGCTTTGGTTTTGGGAAAATAAATGGCATTATTTCTCATCACTATTCTTACAACTTTATTTTTGGGTTTCTGAAGAAAGTGGCAAGGGAAACAGGAAAGAAGGTGTTTTGGAATTGCTATGATTTATTGTTCTCATGTATTAACTGGTTATTTTACCATTTATGACAATCGGAACTTCCCAGACAATATTTATATCGGTACAGGTCCAGTTTCATACAAGTGCCCTTTAGACGGAAAATGATATATGCAAACAATAGAGCAAATGATTCTAAGAAACGTCTTCTATGAACTTTAATCGTAACAAAAATAATGAAGTTATTGGACATGCAAGTCTCTCATATAGATGATAATCTTACCCAGGTGCACAGTCTTGATTTCATATACACATTTAAAAAAAAAGAATTGAACTCTCCAGGTACATGCACATTCCAAGTTCCACACACTTGCTAAATTTCTGATATTTACTTAATTACATTTGTTTGAATAGTATGGCTGCAGGGAGTTTTCCTTAGAGTGTTGCAGGCTGTTGGCTCTTAATTGCCAATCTGTCACCACATAGCCCCTTAATTTGTTTTTTCCTTGGTATGTCTCCTCTATTTGTTATGCTAATGATTCTTCAGTATGTTATGTGGGTATCTCTCCAGGCTACAAAGTAGCAGTATCACACATGTTTCATTTGAATTTATAAGTTCAAGTGTCTTGTTGTTCTAGGGGGCCTGGTGTAGCTATAACATGTTATGATAGCTTTTAGGAACAAAATTTGAAATTGTTATTTGTCATCTATCATCTGTATAAATGTACTAGCCGTTAGCATCTTAGACCCAAGAACAAACTATTATAGAGTTGAAAGTATTTTTTCTTACGGCATTATTCAACATATCACATGCATATATTCATTTATAATTTGCAATGCAAACTAGTCACATGCTGAATTATATGTGCATGCACATTGTAGTGCTCAAGTTTTAATACAGCAAAATCACCTCACATACACAGCAGACAAAGTTAGCAAACTGGTAGTAAACAGTAGTAAAAACAGATTACTGACACTTAGTCTTTTATTGGCATATATAGGTCAATAATTTATTGAACTTTTCTTGACTAGTTGCATACTACTTAGTAGAAAGATACCCTTTTCTGATATTCACATTTGTATTTATTCATACCCATAAGTTTGCTTTATATATACACAAATGATCTGTGCTAGTGCCTTTATAGCTATAATTTGCAAATGTAAAATAGAGTAATTGTACTATATATGGTTTCCAGTATAGGTTGTCATATTTTTTTTCTACCAGATTTTGAAGAATGAAATCTAATTTTAACAACAGTTTAAATTTATTTTCTTTTTTGATTTTGGTGAGTTAGTTGTATTATACAGTTATATAAGTGAAGGGCTTGAATTCTGCAGGCTGTGGTGCCACCTGTCAGTGCTCAAGGAAAGGCCAACAAATCTGTGCCATGTATGCAGCTACTATAAAATTGAAGTACTAAAAAAAAAATTGTCAGTAATATTTACCAGTTTTAGTGTGCTTTTTAGTGTACTTTTATGTTTGGTTATGTCTGTGATTAGTTTCTCATTAGATGATTTGCTAATTCTTTTTACAATACTGACACACTTGCCAGAGACTAAATCCCCAACTCCATGTCACAATTTTTTCAAAAATTTAAGTTTCTGTGACTGGGTGTGCCCTTTGGGAATTTACTGTAGCTTTGTGCATCAATACCATAAAGCTTAACCAATGATGCATATTTGATAAAATCCGGAATGTTATGATATAGGGTTCTGATATAGGTTTGGTTTGGTGTTAGGCAAGGTATAGGATGATAAACCTGGATACAAGAGTTTTAGACTTTTATGTTTGGGTTTGCTTAATTTTCGATGTGCGTGTTTAGAGACATAATTACAGCATATGTGATATTTGTGTATGGTACTGCATGGCAATACAAGTTGATAAGTCATGATGAAGTGAAATGGCCAGAACCCAGTTTTGATGGATGGAATTAAAGAGGCATCAATTGGATAGTTTTCTTTGTAAAAGTAACTCCTAATTTATTTCTTCATTTATTTCAGGCGGATGTATTGGATCTGAATAATGAAAGGAACACTATAAAAGAAGACAGATATATTTGAGATGGATTAGTAAAGAAGTAAAACATTGGCAAATAAGATTTACCATGTCATGAAAAGTGTAAAGTTGTTCAGAAGTGACACATAAAAATCGGACTTTCAAAAATAAGTCGGCAAAATGGCGGCTACTTGTATAATGAAGCAGGTGGAGGAGAGGCATGTTGCAACAGAAATCATCAAGTGTGTTTGGTCTCCCAAGATGGATTTAGTTGCGATTGCAAACAGTCAAGGTAAAGATAAGAGTTATTTCAGTGTATAAATTTGTTTAAGAGATCTATGATTCTTATAGCAGTTAGTATGCTTGAAAGATGCAACAATGCACAGGTTATCACTTGTTTATGTTGATGACTGTGCACTTTCTATTTATCATTATATGACGGCATAAAATGGCAATAGAAGCAGCCGATCATGAGTAAGAGTATTTATATAATTGCCAATTCAGAAATTAGTTAGGGTCATGTGAACTGTTAGCTTATTTCTAGTTAGGTGAATTGTAAATTATAATGAAAGAAGTATAGATTTGGAAAGTACAACCTCAAATGAATAGAAAAATTGTAAGTACATTTAAGATTATTTTTGTTTTACTGGATATAGGTAAAAAAAGATTTTACTCTCACTCTTTTTCTGTCTGTCTGTCCTCTCTCCCCTCTCCACATCTCGTCTCATCTTGTCATCCCTCCTTTCCTTTCCTTTCCTTTTCTTTTCTTTCTCCTCTCTCCTAACTGCTCTCTTCTCTCTCCTCTCTTCTCTCTTCTCTCTCCTCTCTCCTCTCTTCTCTCTTCTCTCTCTCCTCTCCTCTCCTCTCTCCTCTCTCTCCTCTCCTCTTCCTCTCTCTTCCTCATCTCTCTCTCTCTCCTCTTTCTTCTCCTTTCCTTTCCTTTCTTCTCCTCTTGCAGCCCAAGTGTCAATGCATCGACTCTACTGGCAACGGGTCTGGATCATCAACTCTCCCGGAGAAAATGTGAAGGTTAAAGGTTTGGCATGGAGGCCTGACAGCAAAGTCCTTGCCATTGGGTATTCTTCAGGTATGTCTGACTTTCCTTCCTTTTGTATATGTGTTTGTGTGTGTGTGATTGTGTGTGTGTGATTGTGTGTGTGTGATTGTGTGTGTGTGTGTGTTGTGTGTGTGTATTGTGTGTTGTATGTGTGTGTATTGTGTGATTGTGTGTGTGTGTGATTGTGTGTGATTGTATGTGTATGTGTGATTGTATGTGTGTGATTGTGTGTATATTGTATGTGTGTGTGTTGTGTGTGTGTGTGTGTGTTGTGTGTGTGTGTGTGTGTGTGTGTGTGTGCGTGTGCGTGGTGTGGTGCATGTTGCATGCGTGTGTGTGTGCTTGTGTGTGTGTTGTGCTTGTGTGTGTGTGTGTGTGGGGGGGGTATCTTTGTGTGATTCCAACCCTTTTTATGTATGCTATATTCAGACATTTGTATTTGAAAATAGTGCTGTTTTCCTAAATGTTTCTTTTTTTGGTTTGGTTATAAATAACACAGAGCAGCTGGAATGTAAAAAAGAATATTTTATTTCTGTATATAGATAATAAATGTTATTTTTAGTGTACTGGAACAACAGAATGGTGAATCTCAAGGGAACCAGTTAATTAACATAGCAAGAATGACATCTGACAGATTACAAATGGATTGTTAGATATATTATTCTCCTTTTTTTCTTTTGTATCTTTTTTCTATTGGGTTCTCTCTCTCTCTCTCTCTCTCTCTCTCTCTCTCTCTCTCTCTCTCTCTTCTCTCTCTCTCTCCTCTCTCTCCTCTCTCTTCTCTCTCTCTCTCTCTCTCTCTCTCTCTCTCTCTCTCTCTCTCTCTCTCTCTCTCTCTCTCTCTCTCTCTCTCTCTCTCTCTCTCCTCTCTCTCTCTCTCCTCCTCTCTCTCTCTCTCTCTCTCTCTCTCTCTCTCCTCTCCCTCCCTCTCTCCCTCTCTCTCTCCTCTCTCCTCCTCCCTCCTCCTCCCTCCTCCCTCCCTCCCTCCCTCCTCCTCCTCCCTCCCTCCCTCCCTCCTCCCTCCCCCTCCCTCCCTCCCTCTTTAGTGACCTCTCACCTCGACCTCGCCATCACCCTCGCTGTAGGCCCCGCAGTATATAGGACTCTACTGTTTATCCCCGGCGCCAACGTGTCCTGCGCCCCTCGCGAGACGACCGAGACAAATTGCCACCAGAACAAGCAATTCCGACCCTTACTGACAATGCTTCTGATTACCTTATAACTACTTGCAAACTCATGTATTATGTATGCTCATAATGTTCCCCAGTTATTGCATTGTATATATCACTACTTTTGTAATAATTTTCATTGTAGTTACTCTAGTTATCAATTGTTCACGAATATTCTACGGACATACTTTCTTATCACGACGCTTTTAGTTGTACAAACACCTAACACGTGTGTGAACCGATGTTTCTGAATTCATGTTCTTTCATATTCTTTCATGTTTTTCCATTGTATATTGTCTCAAAACGAACTTCGTTCATGGCAATTCCTGTGCCATCTACAGCAGACCGCTCGCCCCCGCGGGCTCGGCAGGACGTGCTCCTCCCTGGGCACCTGCCTTGCCCTCTGTACCAGTTACCAGAATAAAGACAAGAAAACTGCGACAAGTTTAACTTCAGACCAACATCTTCAGAGTACGTCAGTACTTACTTACTACTGCCTTACCTCAGCCACGACCTACCAAACAACAAGTAATAATAGTGGGGGGTGGGGACGCCTCCTTCTCCCACTACATACATTACACCCTCCTTGCCCTCCTTCCCTTCCCTCCCTCCCTCCCTTCCTCTCTCTGCTCCCTCCCTTTCTCCTCCTTTCTCCCTCCTCCCT
>NW_020869469.1:382631-387631 GCF_003789085.1 Penaeus vannamei
CTGTGAGATGACTTGACCTGTGAGATGACTTTACTTGTGAGATAACTTGACCTGTGACTGATATTGACTTTACTTGTGATATGACTTTACTTGTGACTTACTGTGATGATTACTTGTGACTTGACTGGACTTGACCTGTGAGATGACTTTACTTGTGACTTGACCTGTGAGATGACTTACCTGTGACTTTACTGTGATATGACTTTACTTGTGATATGACTTTATTTGTGACTTTTGTGATATACTTTAAGATGACTTTATCTGTGAGATGACTTTCCTTGTGCGATGACTTTACTTGTGATATAACTTTACCTGTGAGATGACTTTACCTGTGAGATGACTTTACTTGTGAATATGACTTTGAGATGACTTTACTTGTGAGATGACTTTACTTGTGACTTTACTTGTGATATGACTTTACCTGTGAGATTTTACTTGTGATGACTTTACCTGTGAGATGACTTTACTTTGTGAGATGAGATGACTTTACTAGTTATATGACTTTACCTGTGAGATGACTTTACTTGTGAGATGACTTTACTAGTGATATGACTTTACCTGTGAGATGACTTTACTTGTGAGATGACTTTACCTGTGAGATGACTTTACTTGTGATATGACTTTAATGATTTACTTTACCTGTGAGATACTTACCTGTGAGATTACACCTGTGAGATGTGAGATGACTTTACTTACTTTACCTGTGAGATTACTACCTGTGAGATGACTTTACTTGTGAATGACTGAGATGACTTTACTTGTGCGATGACTTACCAGTGAAATGACTTTACTTGTGACTTACTTGTGATATGACTTTACCTGTGAGATGACTTTACCTATGAGATGACTTTACTTGTGAGATGACTTTACCTGTAGATGACTTTACCTGTGAGACTTTACCTGTGAGATGACTTTACTTGTGATATGACTTTACCTGTGAGATTACTTTACTTGTGAGGTGACTTTACCTGTGAGATTACTTTACTTGTGAGATGACTTTACCTGTGAGATGACTTTACCTGTGAGATGACTTTACTGTGAGATGCTTTACTTGTATATGACTTTACCTGTGAGACTTGTGATTGACTTTACCTGTGACTTTACTTGTGAGGTGACTTTACCTGTGAGATGACTTTACCTGTGAGATGACTTGACCTGTGAGATGACTCGACCTGTGAAATGACTTTACCTGTGAGATTACTTTACTTGTGAAATGACTTTACCTGTGAGATGACTTTACCTGTGAGATGACTTGACCTGTGAGATTACTTTACTGTGAAAATTACTTTACGTGTGAGATGAACCTGTGAATGACTTGACCTGTGAGATTACTTTACTTGTGATATGACTTTACTGTGACTGATTTGTTGACTTACTTGTGAGATGACTTTACCTGTGAGATGACTTTACTTGTGATGAACTTACTTGACTGTGAAATGACTTTGTGACTTTGTGAGATGACTTACCTGTGAATGACTTTGTGACTTTCTGTGAGATGACTTTACTGTGAAATGACTTAGTGATGACTTTACCTGTGAGATGACTTTACTTGTGAGATGACTTTACCTGTGAGATGACTTTACTTGTGAAATGACTTTACTTGTGAAATGACTTTACCTGTGAAATGACTTTACCTGTGAAATGACTTTACCTGTGAAATGACTTTACTTGTGAGATGACTTTACTTGTGAGATGACTTTACCTGTGAGATTACTTTACTTGTGAGATGACTTTACCTGTGAGATGACTTTACTTGTGAGATGACTTTACCTGTGAGATGACTTTACTTGTGATATGACTTTACTAGTGATATGACTTTACTTGTGAGATTACTTTACTTGTGAGATTACTTTACTTGTGAGATGACTTGACCTGTGAGATGACTTTACTTGTGATATGACTTTACACTTTACTTGTGATATGACTTTACTTGTGCTATGACTTTACTTGTGCTATGACTTTACCTGTGAGATGACTTTACTTTGAATGACTTTACCTGTGAGATACTTTACTTGTGAAATTACTTTACGTGTGAGATGACTTTACTTGGAGATGACTTACTTGTGATATGACTTTACCTGTGAGATGACTTTACTTGTGATATGACTTTACTTGTGACATGACTTTACCTGTGAGATGACTTTACTTGTGAAATGACTTTACGTGTGAGATGTCTTTACTTTACTGTGAGATAAGTTGACCTGTGAGATGACTTTACTTGTGATATGACTTTACGTGTGAGATGTCTTTACTTGTGATATGACTTTACCTGTGAGATGACTTCACCTGTGAGATTACTTTACCTGTGAGATGACTTTACTTGTGAGATAACTTTACTTGTGATATGACTTTACCTGTGAGATGACTTACTTGTGATATGACTTTACGTGTGAGATGTCTTTACTTTACTGTGAGATGAGCTGTGAGATGACTGTGTGAGATGTCTTACTTTACTGTGAGATGAGTTGACCTGTGAGATGACTTTACTTGTGATATGACTTTACCTGTGAGATGTCTTTACTTTACTGTGAGATGAGTTGACCTGTGAGATGACTTTACTTGTGCGATGACTTTACCTGTGAGATTACTTTACCTGTGCGATGACTTTACCTGTGAGATTACTTTACCTGTGAGATGACTTTACTTGTGAGATGACTTTACTTGTGAGATGACTTGATATGACTTTACCTGTGAGATGACTTTACTTGTGAGATGACTTTACCTGTGAGATGACTTTACTTGTGATATAACTTTACTTGTGATATGACTTTACCTGTGAGATTACTTTACCTGTGAGATTACTTTACCTGTGAGATTACTTTACCTGTGAGATGACTTTACTTGTGATATGACTTTACCTGTGAGATTACTTTACCTGTGAGATGACTTTACCTGTGAGATGACTTTACTTGTGATATGACTTTACTGTGAGATTACTTACCTGTGAATGACTTTACCTGTGAGATTTTACTTATGAGATGACTTTACCTGTGAGATGACTTTACTGTGAGATACTTTACCTGTGAGATGACTTTACTTGTGAGTGATGACTTTACTTACTTGAGATGACTTGTGAGATGATTTACTTGGATTTACTTGGACTTTACCCTTTGACTTTACCTGTGAGATGACTTTACTTGCTTTACTTTTGATATGACTTTACCTGTGAGATGACTTTACTTGTGATATGACTTTACTTGTGACATGACTTTACCTGTGAGATGACTTTACTTTGAGATACTTTACGTGTGAGATGTCTTTACTTTACTGTGAGATAAGTTGACCTGTGAGATGACTTACTTGTGATATGACTTTATGTGTGAGATGTCTTTACTTGTGATATGACTTTACCTGTGAGATGACTTTACCTGTGAGATTACTTTACCTGTGAGATGACTTTACTTGTGATATGACTTTACGTGTGAGATGTCTTTACTTTACTGTGAGATGAGTTGACCTGTGAGATGACTTTACTTGTGATATGACTTCACCTGTGAGATTACTTTACTCTTTACTTGTGATATGACTTTACGTGTGAGATGTCTTTTTAATTGTGATATGACTTTACCTGTGAGATGACTTTACTTGTGATATGACTTTACGTGTGAGATGTCTTTACTTTACTGTGAGATGAGTTGACCTGTGAGATGACTTTACTTGTGATATGACTTTACCTGTGAGATGACTTTACTTGTGCGATGACTTTACCTGTGAGATTACTTTACCTGTGCGATGACTTTACCTGTGAGATTACTTTACCTGTGAGATGACTTTACTTGTGAGATAACTTTACCTGTGCGATGACTTTACCTGCGAGATGCCCATGAGGACCCTGGAAGCGACGAAAAGCTCCTTGCACAGCCGGGCACACAGCGGCGAGAGCAGGGAGATGAGGGCGGAGATGACGGTGCCCAGACCGAAGACCAGACGCCCACCGAGGTACTCCGCCGCCCGCCCGCCCAGGAGGTTGGTGGCCGTGTAGCCGTAGAAGAAGGACCCGAGGATGATGCCCTGGGTCTGCTCGTCCCAGTCGAACTCGCCCTCCTGAAATGGCGGCGGTTTGGTGGTCGGGGTCATTTTGGGGGAGGAAATGAGGAGGAGGAGAATGAGGGTGAGGAGGAAGATGAAGAGGAGAATGAGGGTGAGTAGGAGGATGAAGAGGAGATGAGGAGGAATTAATGAAATACATAGTTTAATTGATAATCATGATTTAGTGTTAATTCCATTTGTTACAGTCTTTGCTGTGGCATGCTGTCTGTTCATTTGTTTCTAAATAACCCTGTGTGTTCAAGGAATGTCCGGGGTTACCATCCACTGGCAGCGCGTGGGATCGAACGTGGGTTAGCAAGATTGCTAGACGACAACGCTATGCTGCACCACAAACCACAAAGGAGGAGAAGTGAGATAAGGAGGAGGAGGAACAGAAAGAGAAGGAGAGCAGAAAGAGAAGGAGGAAGAGGAGGAGGAGGAGCAGAAAGAGAAGAGGAAGAGGAGGAGGAACATAATGAGAAGGAGGAAGAGGAGGAGGAGAGTAAAGAGGACAATGAGGAGGAGAATGAAGGAGGAAATGAGAAAGGAGGAGCATAAAGATGAGGAAGAGGACGAAGACAGTAAAATGATATCTGTGAGCATCGATTCAACGACGGGAATGGTGTACTTAACATGGTTCAGTTTGTGTTGATCTGCGATATAGTTATTTTACTTGTTGTCCTTAATTGGTGGTTAATGTTTTCTTTCGGAGGGGGGGAGGGTAGGGTCAGCCAGTCACGACAGGGCATAATCCTAACATGAGGAAAAAATAAACGAAAACAAAAAAAGAAGACCAAAGTGGAAAGGAATTTGGAAATAGGAAGAAAAAGTAGAACGATAACGGAAAGGGATTTTAAAATAGGATAAGAATGTGAAACGAAGTTGGAAAAGAAAACAAGAAAAGGAAGCGAAAACGGAAGAAAAAACAACTGAAACGAAAACGGAAAAGAAAAGAAAATGAAGCAACAAAC
>NW_020869469.1:395131-397631 GCF_003789085.1 Penaeus vannamei
TTAATTAGATCAATAAATTCACCAAGCACTGCCTGTCACGGCGTCCACGCACGATCACCGTTGATGCTGAATTGCGCGAGTGCCACACGGGCGCCCTGGCCTGGCCTGACCCTGCTGACCCAACGTTGGGCACCGTAGTGTCCTTGTGTACAAAACCTGTAGATTATCACCCCTATGTCGCGGAAATAAAGTGTCTATAGAGCCTTGTAAAACATTACAGCCCTATCCCCTCCACTGGATCAGCACCACATTTCAGTGGAATGTGGAGTTCCCCTGAACTACCATTCCACCTACCTGTGGAAAGCCACTTCCATGGTGAATAATGGTCCCCTTGGGTCAGGATTACCTTCAAAATAATACTGCTACAAGGACTTTAAGTACTGGACATACTGAATGTTACCTGAAATGGCATTGTTTGTCGTAAGTAAATCGCATAGATAAAACAGGACAACATAATTCGGATTTCATTCGATCAGCATGAGGCAGTACGCATCACCGAGCGAGCGTTCGGATGCCGCCAGGACGCCCATCGTCTGACGTGGAGGCTGCTGTCCGACATGAGAGAAGTGACAAAGGCGTGCATTCACCTGCTTTAATTTCTGTGGCATAATTCTAAGACATGCAAGTTTCTCGTATGTGTGGGTTCTCTTTCATTCTCCCATTCTCTCTCTCTTTCATTCTCTCAGATGCAATTACATGAGCAATAAACATTAACGCTGTTGGATCAGATATATCGGTTTTCTGTAGATATGTAAATTAAAATCCAGTTGTTGTTTCTTGGATAATCATCATACGTTTGCGTTGTTTATCTCAAAAAGCGGATGTGATACATGATGAAAGTTTGTTATATTTTTACTCCCAGTGAAATTGATATTCGTTTATGTCATTTCTTTTCATGTGATTTCTACCTTATATTCTACGATGAAACGTTCGAAGATGTTGAATGTGGAATCCTTAATATTTTAGTAGAGAAAAAATATTTTGACGTGGAACTACAGTGAGATTAAATGGCAACACTGGCTCGCAGGTGTTGAATCGTCGTTGCCAGACAAGGGAGGCTCGCGACCATAGCAGAGCGAAGCAAAGGAGATGTAGATATGATACTAAACCGTACACTTTAGTCGTGAGCAACAATTGAGGAAAGTGAATGTTCGTAAAAACAATGCATTTTATACAGTAAACCAAATAAAGAACCCTCAGCGGCGCGGCGGAAAGGCCGGGAGAGTCTCTCAAGGTCACGGTCAGTCCTCAGTCACCGAGCATCAGTCCGTTCTAAGAGTCCATTATGGAACTTACCGTTGAATGCAAGCAGAAACACACACACACACACATATACACACACACACACATATATATATACATACATACACACACACACACACACACACACACACACACACACACACACACACACACACACACACACACACACACACACATAATATATATATATATATATCATATTAATATTATACATATATAAATACGTATATACATGCATGAATACATACATATAGATATATACATATGTATGCATGCGTTTATATGTAAAGCTTAGTGGAGAACTGTGTCTACATAAAAATAATTCGTAAAGGCTTCCAATAAATGACATCATAGTGGATTAATTTAATGCCTTTATCTTCATCTATCTCTGTTTCTTTAACTGTGTATTATTAAACCTATGCCCGTCTACCTCTATCGATCTTCCTATTTTTCATAACTTATTCATGTGTTTACATACTATCCATTAGGATTTTTTTCAAAATCAAAATCAATCAAATCATAGTCAGTCAGGATTTTCTGAACCGACAAAACCCGTGAAGCGTTATATACCAATTAAAAAAGATAGGCAAATATGCACTCACAGACGATGCAAATTTCAGCTGTTCCCGCTCCCCTGTCTTGACGTGTCAGCTGAGCCAGAGAGCCACGTCAGCGGTGTGCACGTCAATATCAACGAGAATGTTGCACAGAGGGAATGCGACCCTGCATGTACAGCCCTTATGTATACCTATGTGTAGAACTATCTATCATGATATATAGGTTTGTGTGCGTGTGGTCAAGTGTTTTTATGCCATAGTGTCTGTATGTGTGTGTGTGTGTGAATGCCTTATTGATATATAGATATGACTGTGCCACGATTATGTAGCATCAGTTTGCCTCAAGGGACGTAGAATCACATACACTGCTATTATTCTTGTTGCTGCTACTGTTGTTTAATATTGATATCATGTTTTAGTTCTAGGATAGTTTAGGAGATTTAAAAGATATTTTTTCTCTCAAACTGTGATCCTTATTAACAGTTGCAAAATGACTATCCATCATCAAACTCTCCCTGATTCAATTACCTTGACATTCTTATTGATTTTAAACAGCAACCAATGAATAATAAGTTTTAAGAAAAAAAGGATCAACGGATATATATGAATTGTTAACTTGCCGTTCAATTTCGCGTTATCCAGGTGTTCTGTCTGTATGATACTAATTCTTATAAGAGAGT
>NW_020869469.1:407631-410131 GCF_003789085.1 Penaeus vannamei
CGGGGGTATTAGACTGCCTTATATCCCTTTACTATTCTCTTTCTCTTTCTCTCTGAATCTCTCTTTCTCTCTGTCTCTCACACACAATCTCACACATACATACACACACACACATACACACTTACACATACCAAACGCACATACACACTGTCCCTCTAAGAGTAGTCAGGCGCCTCCGAGGACACGCTCTCCAACTGCGTGACTCATGGCGGCGTGGCCTTTGGATCACGCGTTGTGTCTGGCCGTTTGCGCGACCGGCTCGTCTCCATTTCACTCTTTTTGTGTCAGAGGATTAGCATTTTATGTGA
This sequence comes from Penaeus vannamei, assembly GCF_003789085.1. Classification (NCBI taxonomy): domain Eukaryota; kingdom Metazoa; phylum Arthropoda; class Malacostraca; order Decapoda; family Penaeidae; genus Penaeus; species Penaeus vannamei. Next base: position 407,940 of record NW_020869469.1, read on the forward strand.
TTTAGCATCGTAGTTGGTTTTAAAGTTGCACTTGCCGTCTCCAATATTGCCATTGTAATTACCGTTAGAAAATAACAAGCTGTTTGACACTTGTTTTCCCTGTTCTACCAGATTCTTCCTACGTCCGGGTACTTCCTCCATCCTCGCCCATGAGCCTCAACCCCCCCACCCCCAACTCAACTCATGTAGTTATCACACCGATTCACTCATGCAGCCACATGCGCACATCGTCTCTCCCTGTATGTATTGCAGTACTTGCACAAGGATTACATATAGTTCAGAGTACCTTATTGACCTGTGCCAATAGTGTATTCTTGCCTCGCATTAGGTTTTCAGCTTTGTCATGAGCAAACATGGATGATGTAATGAGTCGCTCCTGACCGAGTGTGGCGAATGCATTGCCTGATTTTCATAACTATAAGCGTATGGCCGTATGTGTTCCGTACGCTCAGACATTTGCCTCTTGGTGTATAGGCCTACATTTGATTAGAAATATTGGTGAGAAGAGAGAGAGAGAGAAAGTAAGACTTTTGTCTCCCTATCTTAAAACGACACAGGAAATATATGACAGGTACACGGTTTAGTCCGTTTCCTTTCGCCTCAGACGAAAAGATGCAGTCCCGAGCGCACGTGACCCCAAGTGCGAGGCTGATGACGTCACAGTGGTGCGAGTCGCGCGACCAGGACCGCCCGATACTTTTCCCTAACATGTTAAAACAAGTAGATATGTGGTCGCAGCAACTGCTCCTTTGTGTTACATCATTTCTCTATTCGTTTGGAGAACCACACCAGTCTACGTATATACTTGCTATATATGATTATATATATACATCTACATATGTGTGTGTGTATGTGCATAAATATATATATATATATATATAAATGTGTGTGTGTGTGTGTGCGCGCGCGCGCGTGTGTGTATATTATATATACATATATATATATATATGTATGTATGTATGGCAGATACATAGACAATGAGAGAGACAGAAAGATATCCAGAGAAGGGGGAGACAGAGAGACAGGGAAGGAGACAGAGAGAGAGGCAGACACACACACATACACACGCACAGCATCAGTGTATGAGAAAAAGCCTTCTGGCGCTCATTCCTCTCCTGAATGGATCACAAACTTTATTGTATGTTTATCATCAAGGCTCCACGGTTAGATAAAACATTTTAGATTTTAGAATGGTGGTTAAAGAACATTTTGAATCAATTAGTAAAGTACAAGCCGCGAGTTAGTATTTCCCAGTGACGTCACCAGTGGATGGAGGAGCGCGGGAGGTGCCAAATGCGATTTAAACTTTCAGTAATCTAAAAATCATAACAGTGAAAAGTTATTGATAAGTATGAATATACAGACTATTAATCGACCGACGATAATTCCACAGGCCTTCCATTTTGTTTATTTCATTATTTCTGTAATAAAGAAACCTTGAGAGTTGCCAGCTATCTTTAGTAGCAAACCGGGGCGCTGGTGTTGTATTTGCTAGATTCCACGAGAAACATCTAGATCATAGTGCTGAGGCCGTAGTTGCACAACGTGTATCAATTTTCTGTTTGCTGTACGTATGTTTTGTGTGTGTGTGTGTGTGTGTGTGTGTGTGTGTGTGTGTGTATGTGTGTGTGTGTGTGTATGTGTTTCTTGCGCGTCGTGCCATACACAACAATATTAGCATAATCATGACTAGGGATCTCCACCTTGAAGAAACGTCTTCACCCAGGCGGGATACGTTTGATTTTAGACCTCATACGTATGCAGCGCGTATATATAAGGCTGCATCCAAGACAGACACGGAGTTGTAGCTCATCTCTCGACGGAGACACATCAACAGAATAGCATTGAGATGTTGCAAACCTGTGGAACCATGCAAGATAAAAAGACTGTCTGTGAAATGAAATATTTCGTTCAAGCAGTGAATGAAGTGACGGAGGCGCGGTGCCCCTGCCGTTGTGAAAGGAAGAGATCGTGTTATGCGATGATGTGTGCGATTGGTGTACTTCTCGCTGGCTTAGGAGTCTTTTTCATAGGCTACTCTGCGACCAGTTGCCTCGCAGGAGGAGCAGCGACAGCAGAGACAAGCACATACAGCTCCGAACCAGAAACAGAGTCTTCGACAACAGCGATCAACATGTCCGATCCCCACGAAGCCATCGCGCGGGAATGGCGGGACCTGCGAAGTCTGGGCT
>NW_020869469.1:427631-437631 GCF_003789085.1 Penaeus vannamei
AGGGCCTGATCCTCGGGTCCTTCTTCTACGGCTACACCTGCACCAACTTCCTCGGGGGGCGCCTGGCGGAGTACCTCGGGGGGCGTCTGGTCTTCGGTCTCGGTTCGAGCGCGGCTTCGGTCCTCGCCCTCCTCTCGCCGCTGTGCGCAAGGACTTCGACAGGACTCTTCGTGGCTTCGAGAGTCCTGACTGGGGTTTCGCAGGTAAAGGATGACTCGGTGTTATAGAAAGGGGAGTAAAAGGAAGAGAAAATAGGAGCAAGAGAAATTAGAGCGAAGGAAAGATAGCGATATCTGATTAATTGGTTTCTAAAAATTAACAAGATACCAGATTCAAGCTTGAACCCTTTCTAAGTCTTGTCATTTCATTTTTATTATTAGCTTCATAACACGCAATCTCTATTCTTTCTCGAATCGTCCAAAGGGAGTTACATATCCGGCTCTAAATTCCTTGATGGCAACCTGGTTTCCCCCTGAAGAAAGGGCCAAACTGGGCTCCTTCGTTTATGCAGGCAAGTTCCTTCGTGTTCGTTATATTCTTTCAAATTTAGAATATATCTTGCTCCTTTGTGTGTAAAGTTGCTATAAACAGTAGAGATGAATTGTTATAGAGGTAGACGTTTTATCGAGCTTAAAAATCAAATATCTGTGGTTATTTTTACTTCGTTCGCAATCCAATTAATTAATGATACTTCCCACCAACGGGGAAATACAAAAATTATTCTACTAAATATTTGATAGTAGATATGTTATGATGTTTGTATAATCCAAATCTGTTCAGGGGCATTAATAGATCCCTTATCATTTCTCCATGAAATATATTTATCAGAACATACAACTCAGGCTATAAATAATTCCAAACCCAATTTAAAAGACAGACACAAAGGGAGCAACAGACCATAACTCATCCTCCTCAGGAATGCAATTTGGCACCATCATCGGCCTCACGCTGGGCGGCTGGCTCTGTAACTCCGAGTTCCTGGGAGGTTGGCCGTCGGTCTTCTACGTCTTCGGGGGCGTCGGGTTGGTGTGGGGGCTCCCTTGGTTCCTCCTCATTCACGACCGGCCCGAAGGACACCCCAGGATCTCCAGACGTGAACTTGGTTACATCCAGGGGCAGCAGGACACCGTGAAGGGCGTGGAGGTAACGGGGCTTCCCAAAGCTAATCATTCCACCGAAGATCGTTTTTTATTTTATTTTTATTTTTTCTTCTTCTTCTTCTTCTTCTTCTTTCAGATGTTCCTTTACTTTTACCATAATCGGAATATAAAAAAATTAAATGCAATAAAATTGGACGTCCTTCAGAGAGTGCCGATCCCCTGGAGAGCGGTGCTGACCTCGCCACCGATGTGGTCCTGCGCCGTCATGGCCTTCGGCGGATCCTTCGCCTTCTACACCTTCTTGACGGAGATGCCCACCTACCTCGCCGACATCCAGCACTTCAATGTCAAAAGTGTTAGTATAGATGCCTGGAAGAGGTGCTCGATATGTTCTTGGCATGAAGTGTGTGCATTTATACATGTATATATTTGTGTATGTGTTACTTACCTAGTTGTGTTGATGCAGAAGAGCTAAGTTCACGGGGTCCTATTCTATTTATATATATATGATTATATATATATCATATATCTATGTATATATGTATTTATAGTATATGTAAATATATATAATATAATATATATAAATATACATATATATACATATACATGTCTGTGTGTGTGTTTATTTGTGTGTCATAAAAGGAGCAAAAAGGACGCCTTATCCGTTAGTGGCTTCAGTCTGCAAATTGACTCTTTCCTGATGGCAGTCGGATTGCAGGAAGCCTTCCCTCTCCCTTGCTTGACGTATATGGAAACTAAGATATTACCTATCGCCACCCACAGTTCATTTCCTTAAGATAAATCAAACCCAAACGAGAGGAAATGATATGAGAAAAGACACGTTAAATGTGAGAAAAGACGCGTTTTTTCACAGAATGGGTTGCTGTCTGGGTTGCCGTTCGTGTGCATGCTTTGCGCTTCCTTGGCGTGGGGCGTTCTGGTGGACAGGCTCCTGGCGGCCAGGTGTCTGTCCCTCAAGGCAGTCAGGCGCATTTCCACGGGCGTTGGTGAGAGGCTCTTCAGTCCCCTTCTTTGGGTTTGCGATTTAAGTGGGATAGTGTGGATTAATAGATCGATAGAAGGAGTAATGGAATTGGGAAAAAGGTGTTTCGTATTTATATCAAATTAATGTAAACGTACGAGAAGAAAATCGGAAGAGCCAGGTGTGATGCCAGATTAATGCATCCCCTTATCCCCAGCGCATTACGTGGCCGCCCTCGCCCTCGTCGCGATGTGTTTCGTGGACTGCAACTCCTCCGCGGCGATGGTCGTGCTGTGCGTCTCCGTCGGAGTCTCCGGCTGCGCCTACAGCGGCAACGCCCTCACGGAGCAGGACATCGCACCGAACCTAGCCGGGACGCTGACGGGGATCACCAACACTATAGGATCTGCGACAGGCTTCCTCGCCCCGGCCCTTGCTGGCGCCGTCACCATGAACAACGTGAGCAGGGAAGCGATGAAGGCCGTGGCGCGCTCTGCTGTTCAGATGCCGCGGTTGCTTTCGAGTTGTCCGCCGTGCGATGCTTCCTCTTTAGTTATGTAGTTTTGGCATTGTGAATTATTTTTTTATTCTTTAAGTCTCTCTCTCTCTCTCTCTCTCTCTCTCTTCTCTCTCTCTCTCTCTCTATCTATCTATCTATCTATCTATCTCTCTATCTCTCTCTCTTCTTCTCCTCTCTCTCTCTATCTCTCTCTCTCTCTTCTGTCTGTCTGTCTCTCTCTCTCTCTCTCTCTCTCTCTCTCTCTCTCTCTCTCTCTCTCTCTCTCTCTCTCTCTCTCTCTCTCTCTCTCTCCTCTCTCTCTCTCTTCCTCTCCCTATCCCTTTCCCTCTCTCCCCTCTTTCACCCCCTCATTCTCTCTCTCAATCCATCTATCCATCTATCTATATATCAATCCATCTACCCCCCCCCTCCTCCTCCAGAATAGCTCTATCCACGCCTGGAGGGAAGTGTTCTTGATGACAGCTGGTGTAGTGACAGTCACCCCTTCCCTCTACATGGTGTTGATGTCTGTTGAGGTCCAGCCTTGGAATGACCCGGAAAAGGTCAAAGGTCAGTATCTTTATTTGTTTTTCTTTTATTCTTTTCTTTTCTTTTCTTTTCTTTTCTTTTTTCGGTAGTTATCTGTGATCTTTCTTCGGTAGGCCAGGCTTAAATTTAGACTAATTATTTGCAACATACAGGTACATCAGCCTACAGGTAATGCAATCTTCTAAGGTATTGCAACATAGGTACTGCGCTCATTACAATATGCATGTGACGCATCGGGAAAAGATGATAAATGTTTGGTAACGAAAATAGTCATATTAAGAATTTAATGGGAAGTACCGGTTCAGTTGCGACGAAAAGTTCTCTCTCTCTCTTTCTCTTTTTCTCCCTTTCTCTCTTTCTCTCTTTCTCCCTTTCTCTCTTTCTCTCTTTCTCTCTTTCTCACTTTCTCACTTTCTCTTCCTTCCTCTCTCTTTCTCCCTTTCTCCCTTTCTCTCTTTCTCTCTTTCTCTCTTTTCTCTTTCTCTCTTTCTCATTTCTCTCTTTCTCTCTTTCTCTCTTTCTCTCTTTCTCTCTTTCTCTCTTTCTTTCTTTCTCTCTTTCTCTCTCTCTTTCTCTCTCTCTTTCTCTCTCTCTCTCTCTCTCTCTCTCTCTCTCTCTCTCTCTCTCTCTCTCTCTCTATATATATATATATATATATATATATATATATATATATATATATATATATATATATATATATAATCCACCTTTTTATTAATATAGTTGTTTTTTTCAGCGGAAAATAAACTCAAAATAGAGAACGGCTTCGCTCACGACTCAAGATGACCACGAAAATAACCAAATGGGAATGGAAATAATCCTAAGTAGAAAAATTCATCACTAAAATTATGAAAATGATGATGAACAAGGTAATGAAAATAATGATGGATATAAAAACATTAATGGTAACAATGATCCTGATCCTGGTGATAATGATAAGAATAAAAATCACATATACAGTCTGTCGCAAGAATTGAATGTCCAAGAATTATATCTCTGGGAGGTTTTGTGAGCTGTCCTTAATAAAAGTGTATTTAATAGTCTTTTGGAAACCTTTTGGAACTATATTGGTTGTGATAATAGTGAAATAGTCATGAGAACAATAGTAATAATACCAATAATAGTTACAATGATAATAACAATGATTATGATAATGATAATAATGGTTATAGTAATAATAGTAATAGCAATAATGGTGATGATCGTAATACCGTTGATAAAAAGATTATAATGACGATGTTGATGATGATAATGTTAGTAATGATAATGATAATCATAATGGTGATGAAAATATATTGGTAAGGATAATGCCGATAAAGATGATGATGATAATGGCAGGAATAATAATATGATAAATGGAAATGATAAAAACGGTTATCATTATTACTATATTATGATTATCTTTATCCTTTATTACTATTATTATTGCTTTTATAACAATCATTATCATTACCATATTTTTTTCTATTGTTGCAGTTATATTTATTATCATCATTGTTATCATTATCTTTAATATTATCATTATTTCAATTATTATTACTATTATCATTATTTTCATCCTCATTATCATTTTTATTATCTTTATTATTATCATTGTTATTAATACCATTATTGTTGTTATTATTATCTTTATCATTACCATTATTCTTATCATCATAATTATCATTAGTATTATTATTATGATGATTATGATCATTATTATTATTATAATCATAATCATCATCATTATTATCATCATTTTTATAATTTTTTGACAATGATAGTATTAGTCAAAATACTGATAACGATAATAATGAAAATAATGATAATAACATTATTAATAAAAGTGATGATAATAATGATAAAAAAGGATAATGATGATAATTTTGATCATGATAATGCGGATAATCTTGTTAATGATAATGATGGTAATAATGATACTTTTGGTAATAAAATGATAGTGATAAAGATGATAATAGTGGTAATGATAACAATGACGATAGTGATAATAACAATATTGATTATAATTATATTCATGATAATAATGATGATAGAACTAATAATGATAATAATAACAATTATAATGATAGTAATGATGATAAGGATAATAATAAGAATGATAAGGATAATAATGGTGATAATGATATTAATAAGAATATCAATATCAATTAATCATGATAATGATAATAATGAGGATTATAATTATAATTATGAAAATAGAAATGATAATTATGGAAGGGAAAATGATGATGATAATGATAATGATGACAATGATTATAATGATATAATAATAATAATAATAATAATAAGAAGAAGAAGAAGAAGAAGAATGATAATAGTAATAATATTAGTAATATCAGTAATAATGTTAAGTATAGTGAAGACAATCAAAACAATAACATTAATAATACTAACAATAAAATAATGATAATAATATAAAGTATGATTATGAAGATAATATCAGTAACAATGATAATAGTAAAAATGGTGATGACGACAATCATGATAATGAGTTATTTGAAATTATTCAGAACGTGATAATGATTATGTTAAGATGAAACTGATAACAGCAATCATAATAACGATTATAATGATGCCTATGTGAGCGCAATATCATATTGTAACTATATTTTCAATACTGAAAGATAGGCATTTTTCTAGCAGTTTGTAGTATCGTGTTCATTTCATTTTCTTCTCATTTCCAAATTTCTATCTTTTTATTTCATTTATATTTCTAAGTACCATTTGATATTTTTGCTGTCTCGTGCAATTCTAATTCCATTCGAGTTTCCAATAAGACTTCAGTGTCTCATAAGATGTCAAAGTAAACTCCCAATTGTAGATGAAGTTCCACTGTGCTGGGTCATTCTTATTGCATTTTTCGGATTCGAGTCATAGTTAAACGTCTTATGTAATTTGTGTATTATTTCCCACTTTTAAGAAAAATATATGTGTTATTTTTGTTTGTTTGTTTTAGAATTACAGAGAATAGATAAATATAAGGAAAATAAAATTGATATTAAATATTCGTTTTATGTAAGAAATCGTACAATATCACACCTCATATGTGATAATCAGAAAAAATAATAAACGCTGAAATAAAACATTATGGTGGTAAAAAAAACAGCGACTTAGATTAATAAAAACAGTTGTAACATATAATAGTAACTGGTAGACAATAATAGCAAAGAATAGATAAATAAAATTAGTAAATAGACTACTGATGCAATAGTCAGTATTATCTTTTTTAACACGATTTCACACCGAATATGTAATTCTAACTATACATTCTATCCGATAAAACTTTCTTCGTAATCTAAACCTCTTGATTCAAGAGAAATTATAGTTTTATCGAGGTAAAGAAGCACCGGATATGTTGGCGATAATAGAAAAAATGATAAAAATGTCCGAATAAAAAGATGTTTAAGGCAATTATCACCACCAACCTGCGAGTTATTACATGATTGTCATCAACAATCTGTCAACTTCTAATCTATAATCACTAGCTTGTCATAACTTAATAGTCATCATCGTCAACCAGTCAGCTGTCCAATAATTACCAGTTTGTCGTCAGCTATAACTACCTTGCCAAGTGCATCTTTATTTTTTTCAATATTTATTCTGTTATTTATTTATATCATTCTATCTAAATAGAGATATGTATCATTGTGAAATAACTTTGTCAAGTTATTACTAAGACATCTTTTTTTCAAATTTGCACGTTCATGCTTTATATACACCACGAAAGCCGATGTGAATTGAGCGATGTTCAAAATGTTCTATTTTACGAAGAACAATAGTAAAGTCTGAGATTTCTAAAAAAAAAAAAAAATCATTATGGATTGAGTTTTTCCAAGGCTGAGGACCCTTCAGGACCCTCCCGACGATCTGAAAAAAAGGAAAATATAACATCAAATAGGGAAAGAATTTCAATCGGTATTTACCTAGTACTCGTTAAGCATGCAGCTACATTACAGATATGTCATATATCTTCACATATATATTTTTCCCTACTGACCCTCGGATTTCTGAGACTGGTTCCAAGGCTGGACCTGCGCGGACATAGTGAGCATGTAGACTGTGGCTGTGACCACGTAGTTCGCTGCCGACACCAGGAAGACGGTTCTCCAAGCGCCCAGTGACCCTTGCTGCGCGGGGTTGTAAGGGTCAGGGTCGAGTGAAAATATGAGTGCGATATTGACATAATTAATTGCAGTTCTCGATATAATAATCATTATCATCATCTCTCAAAGCTGATTAGTTTGTTGGATTAACCTCTCCTGAAGACACACGTTACATGATCAAATAGGCATGGATGCAGAGGAAACAGCTGACTCAAGAACTGTCTCAGGAGCAAAGGCAGAGGAGGAGGTTGCCAGGTGGCGACGCGCGAGCTCAAAGAAATTTTAAAATCTCGTTCATCATCTTACTCTGCCCTGCGTGATGGCGCCCGTGACGGAGGGCGCGATGAAGCCCATGACGGCGCCCATGGTGTTGGTGATGCCCATCAGCGTCCCCGTCAGGTTGGGCGCGATGTCCTGCTCGGCGAGGGCGTTGCCGCTGTAGGCGCTGCCGCAGGCCCCCACCGCTAAGCACAGGACGGCCATCGCCAGGGTGGAGTTGCAGTCCACGAAGCACATGGCCACGAGCGCCACCGCCGGCACGTAGTGAGCTGCGTTGCAGAGGAAGAGAATTCAGCCGTGGCGGGCGCTGCAAGCAACCTTCATAAGGGCGATTACTGATTACTTTTGGGGAAGTTGTCGATTAATACTCGACTCAACTTTTGGATCAATGGTTTCTTTGACAAAAGCTTCTAGACGGGTGGGGTTGGAAGGGGCCTGAAGGGGTGTGTGACACCATGACAGGAGCATGGACCAATGCAGAGGGGGGGCGCGTGCAACTGATACCCGCAATTTCTATTTGTTTCTTGTTTGTCTCGAGGGACAATTAGGATACGGTATGTCCTCAAATTCGATAGAATATCATACCTTGCACATGTATCAGGTATGTTTAAGGAATATCTACGAGATACAGGTATACCAATGATCTAATATGATACTGAAATCAAAAAAGGAAGTAAAGGAAATAAAAAGCCATTTCTATGTACGTTCAAAAACAAAAACTCCGCAAATCCACGCCTAACTGCTACAGCACCAGCACCCTTGGTGAAAAAAAAAAACTAGAAAAGAATGAAAAGAGAAAGACTAGAAAAAAGTAAAATAAAAACAAGGAAGTTGAATAGAAAACAGAGAAAAGGTTAAAGGGCATATGTGAAGTAATTATCGTGCATTGTTTTTTCTTTGAATATTGTTCAATAATGTATGCTTAGCCTATTCATGCAAAAAAAAATCGAAGATACCCTCTAGTATCCCCCAAAATCCCATAGCAACGTCCTCAGAAACGAAGATGTAAAACTCGGCGGGCTTCGGCAATCCGCGGTCGTAACGTCATTCCCAGGGCCAGGGAGAATCTTGTTGAATAGCGTGATACACACAGTGGCGTCTAGGACCAAGGTCTATATAAGTACTTATATAGACCTTGTCTAGGACAACTGGCCGCGTCCACCGAGCCGCAGCCCAACTGGCCGCGGGATAGTGGCCGCAGCCAACTGGCCGCGGAAACTGGCACCTCACCTCACCTCACCAAATCTAAATGACGAAGATAGAACAATCACCCGGAAGCTGCTCATCGTAGACTGCAACATGAACTTGGAATGCAACATCCTACTGTTTGGAAATTTATTGATGGTTTGAAAAAAAAAAATGCAACGTGGAAGAGACCTATATTACGAGCAGCTGATCGCAGGGCATGAGCCACCTGTCAAGTTGAAGAAATACAGACAAGCAGATGAAAGAATTAAAGCAATTGTAAGAACATTTGAGGGTCGTAATGTTAAATATCTCAGGGGAATTGCTCATAACTTTTCATAAATTTCTGATGTTGCTTCTTGTTATTTAATCATTAAAGACACACACAACTCTTCATGTAGTTACTTCTTGTTTTTTAATCAATAAAAACATTAACATTTTTTTTTATAATCTTATTCCATTAAGTACTCCATAAAGATAGTTCCATGTGCGCCCGTTTCCCGCGGCCAGTTGGGCTGCGGCTAGATGGCCGCGGCCAGTTGTCCCATTCCCCACACAGTGCACCCGCGAGTCAAGGATATCATGGAATTGTCCCAGTTTCAAGCTATTAAAGTTTGTAACACAGGATGCCACGGCGTTGTGTAGCAATTCATTGTTCCCATTCATGTCACCAGCTATTTGAATGGCCAAAAGACCGCGACAGAGCAAGGAAGTGGACACGTTTTGTGCATGCCAAGCAGAGCAACTTTCAGCCTGTGCCAACCAGCGTACTTTGCCTGAAACACTTCGAGCCCGATTGCTTTGCGAACAGAATGGCTTACGACATGGGATTTGCAAAACGGTAGGCCATTTCCAATTTATATTTGTCATGATCACAACAGTGCAAAACAAACTCTGAAAGAGCGCTTTTGATTGGCGGCGTAGCAAACATTCATTGCGTGGGTCCGATACAGTGTGTCGAGTGCATTGCAAATGTGCATGTATTACTACACAGAGGTAGGGTAGGTACACCCCAAAAAGCACAACACAAATAAATACCGATGCCCCCCCCACTCGCGAATGGATGTAGGCCTACGCCACGGGTGCAGACAACGAGATAGCTCAACCTGCAGAAATTTTGTACCATACACAAGCGGAATCACACGTTCGACTATAAAAAAAAAATAATTTAGAAAATTACCATTCATTCAATCTCTTCGGGTCTCGACGCCACTCCATGTCTGGCTGGTTTGGCACAACTTCCACGACATCCACAGCGCCGGGCTCGTGCATGTACGGTCCAACAACCATCAACCCTTGATAT
>NW_020869469.1:444314-459314 GCF_003789085.1 Penaeus vannamei
AATCATAACTTTTTTATTCATTTCACCATTGTTTTGCTTTTCACTAGGGTCAGATAACATACGACGAGGGTCAAGATTCTTTACTCTCATAATCCTCTTAATTAGCATAAAGCATAATACTAAATAAATAAAACAAAAAAATCCATAAATTCAAGAGAAAGAAAGTTAGAGCAAAAGTATGATAAAGACATACAAATGAAAGACTGAAGACGAAACATGAGGAAATAAAAAAAATGAAAAAAGGAGAAAAAAATACATAGAAGTTGCATAATAAAGTGGACTTTACAGCTCATGCTACCGTCCTCCTCAGCTGGAGTTGTATGCGTGCTTACATATATACACATATATATATATATATATATATATATATATATATATATATATATATATATATATATATATATATTATATATATACTATTTATTCTAACAAGACAACTCTTCAGCTGGATATGAAAGTATGACCCTCATCATCTTTAGTATATTCACATCTTGCTACCATAAACGTAGAATAATCTACAGTAAATAATTAATAATATAGAGCCCGTAAATTACAATGCATTTTCTTTTTCTTTTTTCATGTCGGATCAATTGCATTAACAATAAATTTACTTGTAATTTTTGTTATTAAGATTTAATCAAAATGCCACACAGTAGGTTTAGATAAAATCAAAACGTACAGAATACAGATATCATGTATCAGGTTAATGTATGTAATGATCCGTTATTTACACCCTAAAACTCACAATTCAAAAACATTTTTCAATAACTTTGTGTTATCAAGGGTCAGCCTCAGTCAGACACTCCTCGAAATCCTGAAAAATCTCGCTCCTCGTTTGCAGAATATATAAGAAGACGAGTGAGACCCACAGCACATCCCACAGAAGTCCCACGGCAATGCCCAGAACGTTGAAGGTCTTGTCACACTCCGAGACACATTTGCTGTTCTTCCATTGGTTCTTCGGCTCCTTGTCCCCCTCCTCGTCCGACTTCTCCCAAGGCATTTTGCGAAGCTTGACGTCAGGGGGCGTGTAGACGGCAGGGAGCTCGGCCGAGGCGCCCGCCCACTTCCGAACAGCCAGAGGCTGAACGGCGTCGCGGCTTCGCTTCTCCTCGCACTTCTTCACGTAGACCCGAAGGAGGTAGTAGATCGAGTGGTGGAGAACGACGAAGAACAGGCGTATGATGATGGCGAGGAAGATAATGTCGATGACTTTGGGGCTAGCGGAGGCGGGCGTGGTGGTGGCGATCTGGGCGAAGAGGGAGGCCACCACGATCAGGGACGAGAGGGTCACCATGATGCGGTCGCTGTTTAGGAGGATTTATTTCTAATGCTGAGTGATATGAATACATACATCGACATTGCACATAATTAGCTTTATCTGAATTTTGTAAGATTGATTTGCAAATCTTAAAATGAGGATTAGGTGACATCCTTTTGTTAATTGAAAACTTAAGTATGTCAATATATTTTTACCTACTTCAAGAATACACATCACATATATGAAAATTGATTGACATATATTGACATGTCATGGGCATTTGGTTTATAAATTCCGTGGAGCACAACTAATTTTGATCGATAATACTATTTGTCATATGAGGCGTTGAGAATGGGAGAGGCAAACTCGCCACACTCGAGCTTTGAGGTAAATGGGTTTAAAGTTCCGTTTCGCTCAGAGTTTTACACCATATTTATAGCCTTAATTCTCAGCCATTGATACGCGAACTAGCCATACCATTTCTTGCCATGAGACAGTAGATTTAATAGAAAACGGGAGTGCAAGAATCGCGTGTTCAGATGGCGAGTTCGTCTTCCCCATTCTCAACGCCTCGTATAGACATTTTCTATAGCATAGTACAACCTATATATGTAGACATGCCACGAAGAGTAATATCCAAAGAAACTGTATCCTCTTTACACATATATACAGTTTTACCAAATTTATGCCGAGTTCGAAAATAGATGCAATTTTACACAGCAGTCTCTGAACCTACCTAAAGTTGTCGACGCCAAAGAAGAGCGTCAAATACCCTATAAGAGTGAGCATAAGACAAGGGCCAAATGTCGTGAAGATGTAAGAGCCATAGCGTCTTTGGAACTGGGAGACGAAGAAGAAATGATACAGGTTAGTTACATAATAGGATAATACAGATGAAAATGATAAATAGTGAAAGTTTCTTCAACAAGAATATAGTAATAGATTCATTGTAAGTTTATAGATTATTAGGTGTATTATAACTGCATAGGATCAGTAATATATTGAGATTAAGTTGATTGATTATAACACATTAAAAATATTTCAATTATCAGAAATAACTCATATAGATGAACTAGAAAAGAGAAATTACAATTATTTACAAAGAGAACAAAAATATCCAATATAGGTTTACAGATTACGTTCGAAACCCCAATAGAAGAAAAAGAAAACGAAAAAAGAAATTTACCTTGAAGGACACTACAGTAACATTCCCATTCTCACTGAACTCTGGTGAATAACACACTCTGGAAGGCGTGAAGAGAGGGAGTTCAGGAGTCTGCGGTGTTCCTGAGACGTTCTTTGGAAGAAAGGGATTTGGTTTATAAAGATTTAAGGTCTTTTTCATAAGGTCTTACAGTTTGTCTGTGAGGGGGCCTGTGTTGGGGTTTAAATGTGTTTGTGTATGTTCTGGCACGGGCTTGTATGTGTTTTTTTTTGTGTGTTGGTACGGGTTTGTAAGTGTTTGCGTGTGTGTTTGTGTACGAGATGGTATATATGTTTGTATTTTTGTTAGTAAAGGTTAGATAAAAAAAAAAACATGGCGTTTATATCTGGTGGGAAATCGTCTCGAAATATAATTTTCTTTAGTATTTCTTTGATTACTTTGATTTTTTTCCTCTTTCTTTTTTGTACACATGTCATTGAGTTGGTGATTGTGTTCAAAGGCATTTCTGGGTTTGTGTATAATGACTGTATGTGCATATGTATGTATCTGTAACGATGTGCGTGTGTGTGAAATAACTTGTGTTGGGGGAGGGTCAGTTATATAATTGATTTTTCCTATTTTATACATATTTCACAAAATAATCCAAAAGCACAGAGAACAGGGGAGAAAGAAAGAAAAAGAAGGCAAATAAAATCAAAAGTGGTGAAAGAACCAGATATGGAAAAAGCAAGAATTTACGATAGAATATAGCAGTAAGAAAGATAAAATCAGGAATAAATAAACAAAGATTTGAACTGACCAAAGAATACTAAGAAAACTAATTTAAAAAAGCAAAAGACAGACAGACAAACAAACATAGACAGACTTAGAGATAAATAGAGACAGGCACAAACAGAAACAGACATACACAGACAAAGAGAAACAAGCGCAGAAACAAATAGAAAGACAGACACAAAAACAAACAGAAACAAGCACACAGACAAAAAGAAACCGATAGGCACATACACAAACAGAAACAGACATAGAGACACATACACAAACAGAAACAGACCCACAGACACAGCAGAAACAAACAGACACACGCACAACCAACTCCTCCACAGACCCACCACAAAGCGGTGACCTTGACTGCACAAGCGAGAAGTTTAGCATGGCACACGTGGATGTCGAAGGGAACAGGTCGAGCTGAAAACGACACTTGAACGTTGCTTCGAAAACCTCCACCAGCTCGAGGTAGGCGCTGCTGCTGGAGTATTCGTAGCCTGCGAATCAAGGGTAGGCCTATTGGGCTTTGTTGAAATGTGTGTAATGTAGTCTATTTTTAGTGTCTATTATTGCTCTATTTTGCTTTGTTAAAATGTGTAATCTATTTTTTCTATTTTGGTTGTTAGATTCGTCTTATTAGATCTACTTGCGAAATAAGGACAGGCCTATTTTGCTTTGTTGAGATGTGTGTAATGTATTATTAGGTCTATTTGGCTATGTTAAAATGTGTAATCTATTATTAGGTCTATTTTGGTTTGTTAGATTCGGTCTTATTAGATCTACTTGCGAAATATTATTACATTTACTTGCGAATCAAGGATAGGCCTATTTTTTATTTTTAACTTTGATTTTAGGATAGGTATATATATATATTTTTTTTTAGAACTGTCTTATTACATTACCTGATCATTAAGGATAGTAAACTCACATACAAACATGAATAAATGATTAACGTTTGGTATACTGTAACCTTACACCGTATTCGTTTCCTACACTTATACACTGTATTGATACACTTTACACGTACGCTGTATTCAAACGCTACACTTGTATATTGCATCCATTAAAGTTGGCCGTATCGATACCAAATTATAAATACTTTCGATATTAGCTTGTTACCGAAAGCATTGATACAAATCGTGAGGTATTGAGTATTATGAGCATTTTATAAGAATAATCACATTTGAGTGGTATATTTTATCTCTTCATACTGGCATCGTTAGTCACTATATATTCCTGGCATCGCATCTACAGTGCATAGGGGTTTCATGAACCAGACAGCGTGGGGCAGGCAGGGTTCATAGCAGAAAATCAATAACAAATTTCATACGAAGAATAAAAAGTAGTTCATTCGAGAGGCATAGTATACCTCACTATTACTGACATAATAACGTATTAATAGACTTCGGCAAGCGCAGTTATTTAAGCTGCAGAGGCGAATTCCCAACATTGATTTCAGGAGAATATTAATGAGGGGGAGATGAAACCAGGGCTGCAGGGAATGCAAGATTTTGTTGAGGATCTGAACAGGGACGAACGTGTAATAAAACAGGTGCGTCCAGAAATCCCAGAATTAAATGGCTGTTTATTCTGGCACTCTGTCACTCTGCTGCGGTGCCGACGGAGAGAGAAGCGAGTTGTGTCTTCAATAAACGTGTCGCTTCACAATGAAAAATGTATATCAACTTTTTTTGTATTTTTTTTCTTTTTTTAGTAATCTAAATAACCGGCACTTGGACACTACAGTACTCGGTATCGGTAACTAGATATCTGAGCAGAAAATATAAAACAATCAGTGCTATCGCCTATCTCTTCAGTCCATACCCTCCACATCAAGGGTCGGCAACCTTCTGAACAGAGTGTGCCAGTTTATAATCAATGCTTTCTTATCAATAGCCTTGCGTGCCAGGCTTTTTCAGCACTGTATACCCAATGTACTTTCCTGCACATGCATAACATAAATGTAATATTTGTTTAACATTTAGTATTCTTTGAAACAAAAAATATATGTTTTATAATTATCGATATATACTCACCATATTGATATCAGGACACACCATTGTAAGCCTGCTGCGATGGGGGCTGAGGGTATGACCGTAATAATGAGACTCACTCACTCACTCACTCTCTCTCTCGATATATATATAAATAATATAATATAATATAATATATATATATATATATATATATATAATAATATAATAATATTTTGCGTTAAAAATTTATTTGCTCCTCTGAATCACATGTCGTGCCAAGTCTGGCACTCGTGCCATAGGTTGCCGACCTCTGCTCTATATGTTCACTATATTTGTACATCTAATATGTATCTGTACATTATGCACTGTATTCGTTCACTTTACACATACCTGCACTCATACTCTTAACACGTATGGTGTATTCGTTCACTATATTTACACTGTACACTTTACATGTACACTGCATTCCCACACTGGATTCGTAGCCTGCCTGGAGTTCAGTACCGATGCTAACTTTAGATCATAAATTATACAGATACTAATGGAAGAGTTCGATTGTGTTTGATACTCGCGTGAGGTCAAGACCGGTAAATTTTAACAACAGTCAACACAGGAAGTCGTATCCTGTGTGTAGTTGAGTGAGGTTATGTGCGTGATGTCAGTTTAATGAGGATAAGAGGCTGACGAATGATTCTGTTTTGGCGAATAGTTTAATGAGGCTTTGTCGAAATCTAATTTTTTAGTTTTTTTGAGCACTTGGCTACCTCGGACTTAGAAGGTTACGACCAATTTCATCCCCGTTACAAGTGCTATTTCACTCGGATAAACATTGTTACTAATTTTCCTTGTTTCATCTACATATCTCCCTTTTGCCCCATATTAATGTGATCATTAGTTATGCCGTCTACCATTTTCACATTCAATGATTACTTATTCATAATTACATTTGTAGATACACACGATTCGGTGGTGTCCGAATCCTAGCACGACACGCAGTCTGAACACACGTCAAAGAATACGTAATTGTGAACACGAGTAGAACATTCTGAGGACATGAGCTGACACTGTAATGCTGTAAAGTTAATGAGGAAAACGTGTTGCCGCGGATCTTTTTTGTGTGTGTCACTGTCACTGACTACAGGAAGTCAAAATGTGGCTGCCGTGTCTCATGGATTATCAAGGTGACAGCCAATTAAAGAAATATTCGGAATTCGGAGGCTAAGGCCGGCGAGGCAGCGACGACGGGGTTTCTCAATCGCCAGCGGAGAATTGAGTTTTCTGGGCAGAATTATGGACTTTCTTGTCTACACCTACGCGTGTCAGATATTCTTACAATATATGCATATATATATATATACGTGTGAGTGCGTATGTGTGTGTGTGTGTGCATGGTATATGTATTGTGTATATTATATGTATATGTACATTATATATATATATATATATATATATATATATATATATATATATATATATATATATATCACACGCACACATTTATACATATAGAATTTCTCTTACTACATATGATATTCTTACAGCACATCTCGTCCCCCGCACGCCACGGGCCACCCTCCCCCCAGCCCTCACCTTCGAAGGCGTTGCGCGTCACCGCGACCCCTGGCCCGTCCCGGTACGCCCGCAAGGAGCTGAGCTTCCCCTCGCCCGTCAGGTGGGACTTCTCGTCACTGAAGACTGCGTTCAGGAGGATGGGTGTCGGCGTCCACAGCACGTCTTGGTCCAGGGCGTTGTCGGAGCCGATCCGACTCATCTGGAACAGGAGGACTCGACTGTCCCGCCAGTGCCGAGCTGTGAAGAAGGGGGGGGATGACACATAAGGGTGGCGATGGTGATATTATTATTAGTGTCATTGTTACTGTCAATATCAATGTCGGTGTTGATATTAATGTTAATGTAAATGCTAATGATTGTTATTATTAACGTTAAATGATAATGCAAGTGTTAGTCATATAAATGCTGATACTAATGCTAATACCAACACTGCCTTCAAATCATTCAAATCAACAAGAGTTAAAATCCAATCACACTGCAATACCTTCATCTTGGCCCTGAATATGCTCCCGTAGACGTCCACTTCCAAGATCTCCATCAAATCCACGGTCAAGTTCAGGTCAGTGAAGAACCGGTGAGGACGCTGCTGCTGGTAGGTATCGGGCAGCGGCAAGAGCAGGGAGCAGATTTCGTCACTGCTGTCACTGCAGTCCTCCAGGCCGTTACAGCGGTTCTCTAGGGGTATGCACAAGCCGTTCGAACACGTGAACTGGTCCTGCGGGAGAGATTGGTGGTACTTTCGCCTTCGTTTTTGAAGCTGGGCGTTGAATTGTTTATCATGAAATTCGTCTTTATAGATTTTTTCCCCATTTCGTTTAAATAGATAAAAAGTACAGCTTCCTCCCTCCCTCTCTCTCTCTCTCTCTCCTTCCTTCCTTCTCTCTCATCCTTAACTTGCACCTCCTATCCCCTATCTCTCCCCCCCCACCTTCTCCCCCAAAACACAAACGCCCCAACCCCCCTCCACACCTTACCTTCGAACAAGCAGTCAGGGTCATATTCCTCCCTCCTAAACGACTAAACGACCACTCAAAACGACCGACGGGGAGGGGACCCTTGAAGACAGCGCTCCCCACCACCTCCTTCTCCTCGTTGGTCAGAGTGAGGTTCCGTTCCTCCTTTTCCTGAATGACTTTGCCGAAGAGGGAGAGATACCTTGGCTTCCTGCGGTGGGGGACGAGGTAGAAGTACTCGGCGCGGATTTCGTCGTTCATGCGCAGCTCGAAAGTCAGGTTCTTGGGACCTTTAGGGGAGGGAGGGAGGGAAAGGAAGGAAGAGGGTAAGGAAGGAGGAGGAAAGGAAGGAAAGGAAGAGGGAAAGGAGGAAGAGGTAGAGAGGGAAGGAAGGGGGGAGAAGGAAAGAGAAGAGGTAGAGAGGAGAGGAGGAGGGAAGGTAGAAAGGGAGGGAGGGGGAAAGGGAAGAAAGAGGAAGAGAGGGAAGTGGTAGAGAGAAGAAGAGAGAAAGGGAAAGAAAGATGGTAAAAGAGGAAAAGAGTAAAGGAAGAGGGAGGAAGAAGGAGGAGGAAGGAAGAGAGAAAGAGGGAGGAGGGGAGCGAGAAGAGAAGGAGAGGAGAGGGGAGAGGTTAAGTAAGAGAGAAGGGGGGGTGAGGTAAGAGAGAGGAAGTGGAGAGGAAGGGATTGTTGAGGAGACAGAGGGAGAGCAATGAAGAGGGTTAGAGAGGCAGAAGGGAGGATTTAGAATAAGTGGAGGAAGTAAAGTAGGGAAGCATACATGAAATAAAAAGAGACATACATTAGTATGTGCTTACTTAGTCGGTATTAGCATTATTAGTGTTAGCATATTTATCATCATTGGATCAGCATCGCGAGCATGACCATTAGCTTATCATTAGAGTTATCGCTTGTCATTAATATTTGTCACTCGGTTGTTATAAACAAATGTTGGTCGTTCGATATTGTCATAAACGAATATAATTCAAAGGCTGAAAGCTGAAATAGTAATACCATCAAAAATTCCTTATCAAAATTATCATATTGTTCATCTTCAACTTCCACTAACCCCCTATCATTATTATAACCCCTCACACACCCAACATACAACCCCACCATTCAAACCATTATCAATCCAAAGCGCTTTAATCAAAAATATTCCTTTCCACTCTCGGGCACCTATACAACAATTTCACTTCTGCAACCTCACGACTCACTCCACACGAAAATGTAGATGCTTCTCTGAACAAGCGTACGGAAAACTCATGTTCTTTCCTGCATTCATCAACGCAACGATACATTTCTCCTTCGCCCAACTGCCGGCCATCGTCGAGTTCGTTTCGGCCGCTATCTGGAAGGGCACGTGAGAAGGAGAGGGAAGGAAGGGAAATGAGTGAATGGAGGGATGGAGAGAGAGGGAGAGATAGGAGGGAAGGGAGAGAGAGGGGAGGGAAGGAGAGAGAGGAGGGAGAAGGAGAGAGAGGGTGAGGAAAAGGAGAGAGGGGAGGAGAGAGAGAGAGAAAGAACGAAAATGTTAACATACTTTGATCTTTCAGAAATCGCAAAACAGAAAAAAGAAAGACAGAGAGAGAAAGCGACGGAAGACAAAATAGACACAAACACATAACGATCAGAAAAAAATCAACAACAGAGCAGGACAGACGAAGGGAAAACGAGAACCCCGATGCCTGACCTTAGCCAGCAGCTGGAGGGCCCGCTGATCAGACACACTGGGCAGCTGACCCCGGAAATTCGTACAGTAGTCCTTCGTCTCAAAGTAGTCCATCCTCACGCCAAGCAGTGCCAGGTACCTGTGTTGTAGGCGGGGGATGCACAGGTCCTCCTCCTCCGTCTGGGACACGTGGAAGCTGAGGGGACGAGAGAGGCGTAAAAGGGGTTTCGCTGTGGTGTGTGACGGTGTCTTTTTCTTTCTTTTGGTCCTTTTTCGTGTTATGCGTTTTCTCTCTCATTCTTAATTTCTTACTCATTCTCGCTTATCTCTCTTTTCTCTCCCCCTCCTCCCCTCCCTACCCACCAACTCCCTCCCTCTCCTCCTCCCCTTCCTTTTATCCAACTAACCCAGGAACTTTCGAACCGTCGACGGGATAATACTCCGTCGCGTTCCCAGTGTTGTTGACGATGCCGATGGTGACCTGACCTTCTTTCATCACCTGCCACTCGCCGAGACTTAGGTCATCACCCGCCACCTCCTCGCACTTGGCGTGGGAGAGAACCTGGGGGGGGGATAGTGGTAATGGGTGGTGATGGGGGGGGGGTTATGTAGTGACAATGCAATGGTGGGGGAATGTGTAGGGTACTTGTAATGGTGGTGTCAATGGTAGTGGTAATGGGGATATTATTTTTTTTTGTAGTGATGACGTTGGTACATTTTACGTGGGAGAGAGAGAGAAGGAACGAGGTTAGAACGGAGGAGAGAGAGACAGACAGACAGACAGAGACAGAAAAGCCAAGTGGACACCGCTTGTAAACATAAACGATGATGATGATAATAATAATATTAACAATATTAACAGGACAATAATAACGACTCGATGACGAAGATGGTGCCTGACGACGACTACAATAATGACAACGACAGCAACAGTCCCTCACCTCGTCATCGCTGAGTCTCCAGGGATAAATTTTGGGCAGGGTGACTCTCCCGCCGAAAGGAAGCACCATCGACCTGTCCTCGTAGTAGAAGTCAGGGATTCCCACCGTGATGTTGCACGGGACCTGAAATGGCGAGTTGTTAATTGATGTTGTCAATTGATTTTTCTAAGTTAACTGAAATCTATGTTGTTCGTAAATGTTAGTTGATGTTCTTAATTGGTCTGTGTGTTAACTGATCTAATTGATCTTGTTATTAATGTTAACTGAAGTTGCTAATTGATGTAAAACTGTAAACAAGTGATGATGTTAATTGATGTTGGTATCTGTTGCTCTTGGAGATAAGATTTAGTTATTCGTTTATTGTTTCGTCGTTATTTGAATGTTTGTTATTATCTTTATTTTGGTGTTTTTGTAATGCGTAGTTGATTTTCATGATTATGCTAATCAGTTGAGCCTAATTAACATCTACATAAAAAAAAATTCTATCTACCTTTCTCTATAGAATATTTAGAAAAAAACAGATCAGTTTAATGCCACCACACCATCACATCCACCACACCATCCACCAAACCATACCGTCAAGTCCAGTTTCCCTTTCTTCCCCGTCTCCATCTCCCGTGCCACTTCCCCGTCCACTGTCAGCTGGGTCGTCTCCCCCATGAAGAAGCAGACGGACACCCACTGCCAGGGGGACACTTGCTTGGCCAGCTTGAACGGCTCATAGCCGTAGTAGACCTTGTAGTGCAGGCCATCCACTGCAGGGAAGGGGGAGGGCGCGGCTGTTTAAATTTGCATGCATTGCAAAGTGTGTAGCGTTGTGTGCGCACACCATATTTTATGTTTACAAAAAAACACAGAGATAGAGGAGACGAGAGACTGAGAGAAGAGAGAAGAGAAGAGAGATGAAGAGAGAGAGAGAGAGAGATGCAGACAAACAGCAACGGGAACGCCAAGGTACTCTACACTAATTCCACGAGTAGCCTTGAGTAGCCGGCTCCCACTCCGCATACAGCACCTGTGAGCACGAAGGTGTCAGCGTAAGAGCACAGCGTTATTAGACAGAGCCTTCTGCAGCTCCATGGTGGACCACAACGTGGAGGTCGGTGGTGCCAGGAGAAAGACGACGGCCTGCATCCACGTTAACTTGTGCGGCGGAGACATTCAGTGTGAGTTAAAGGTGGTGTACACGGAATGCACGTCTGCTGGAGATGAAACGATTATGACCTTTATTTCCTTATTTTATCATATTGGTTTTACTTAATTTTTTTGTTGTTGTTGTTGTTATTATTATTATTATTATTATTATTATATTATAATTATTATTATTATTTAATTATTATTATTATTATTATGTTATTGTTGTTGTTGTTATTATTATCATTATTACTATTATTATCATTTATTTTCATTATTATTACTGATGTCGCTACTATTGTTATTGTGATCGCTATAATTATTAATTGTATATTATTATTATTATTATTATTATTATTATCATTATCATTATCATTATCATTATCATTATTATTTTTTTTATTAATTATATTATTATATTAAATTAGTAGTAGTAGTAGTAGTAGTAGTAATAGTAGTAGTATTGTTATCATTATTGCATGTATGTCATAATTAAAATGATATAAATTTAACGGATCAACGGAGCGTACAACTCTCATCAAGTACACAAACATCATCATGTTGCATTTGATAGCGCTACTGATGAAGATTGCAAGTGCTGTTCATTCAGAGAGAAAATATATATTTTTTAATAGATGTCTCTTTTGTGCGTACAGAGCATGTAGCTATTAGGCGTATACATGCATGCATGCATGCATGTACACACACACACACACACACACACACACACACACACACACACACACACACACACACACACACACACACACACACACACACATAAATACATATGTATGTATATACGTATATGTTGTGGTGTGGGTGTTAATATGCATATGTATAGATGTATAGGTATAGGTATATGTATGTGTGTGTGTGTATGGATAAGGATATGGATATGGATATGTGTACATGTATATATGTATGTATATAGATATAATGCACCACCATATAATCAACACATTTACCTATCAACGATTACGTTTTTTGAGTCAAAACTGCATCTTCGCATTGTACAACTTTAATAGACACATGAAAAATGAGATTGATAAATAGGACAGGCAGAAAAAAATGTGTTTTTACACCCATAAAAACTTACCTTTTAAGCAGAAGATAGTCACCCATAAAACCATCTTCCACGCCACCCTTCCATTCGCCATGTTCTACACGATACTGAGCAAATATTCTTGTAGAGGGAAAAGCTGTGTTATATCTTCAATTCAGTTTTTTTCTTACTTGTTCTTTCTTTAAACACGGCCAGGCATCGTAGGAGAAACTCTGCGAAGAAACACAAAGAACAATAGATATGAAAGACAAAATAAATATATGAAAGACAGAATAAATGTCATTCTCATGCTTAAATTGCTCTTTCCTTGATATCTATCCCTTCATTTTACGCGTCACTGCTTTCAATAGGCTTACCTACCTACATGGCCACCTTATTTAGGTAATATTTGTCTCCGCAACGAGCAGAAATGACCAGACTACCCAATTCTCTTGTTAACTTAGGAATACCTTCCCTCTACAAGTACTTTACCGCTTGACTTACCTTCCTTGACTGCATTCGGGCCCGTTTCTCAGAATTATATCGGAGTTGCCCTTGTATTTTCATTTGCGGTTATCATACATCGGGCAGACCTGTTACTTAAGACCTTTGAAACAATAAATAAACGGTATATTACTGTTGTTTATCATGCTTCCCACGTGACGTACTAAAATTGATCACCCAGGTGTAATATGGTGGTTAAAATTAGATCTAATGACCGTACAGCCACTTAGTGCATTTTATGTTGTTAATTTTCTTACATCCATCAAGAGAGGTTAAATCAGTCACTCTCTCTCTCCCTTTTCGTTCCTCCCTCCCTCTGTCTTTCTCTTTTTTCCTTTCTTTCTGTATTTCCAAGCTTCCCGCTTCCCGCTTCCCGCTTCCCGCTTCCCGCTTCCCGCTTCCCGCTTCCCGCTTCCCGCTTCCCGCTTCCCGCTTCCCGCTTCCCGCTTCCCTTCCCGCTTCCCGCTTCCCGCTTCCCGCTTCCCGCTTCCCCGCTTCCCGCTTCCCGCTTCCCCTTCCCGCTTCCCGCTTCCCGCTTCCCGCTTCCCGCTTCCCGCTTCCCGCTTCCGCTTCCGCTTCCGCTTCCCGCTTCCCGCTTCCCGCTTCCCGCTTCCCGCTTCCGCTTCCGCTTCCCGCTTCCCGCTTCCCGCTTCCCGCTTCCCGCTTCCCGCTTCCCGCTTCCCGCTTCCCGCTTCCCGCTTTCCCGCTTCCCGCTTCTTCCGCTTCCCGCTTCCCGCTTCCCGCTTCCCGCTCCCGCTTCCCGCTTCCCGCTTCCCGCTCCCGCTCCGTCCTTCAAAAGCGCAACTACATCACTACATCCCGCTCCCGCCTTATATCCGTCATTCGCAAACCCTCATAACTCCCCCGACATACAGTCCTACCATCGTACCCGAAACGACATTCCACTCCACAGCAAAACTATCATTATCATTTTTACGGAGAACTTGCCCTTGCTTACGACCCACGGCAGACGGAGCGCGGACCCCGATAACAACGATGGGAGGTCCATTTTGATAGTCGATACGTTTTTAAAAGAGGTATGTGTGTGTCGATTGGCTATCGGTGTGGTCTTGTGGCTTTATGACCTTACTGTCGGGGAATTTGCCGCTGTGGGAAATGTGTTTGTTCGCTAAGTTGGGGTTATTAAGAGCGTGTTATTGTTTTTATTTTTTTTATCTATTTTTTTCGGCTCTTTTTGTGTGTGATTACCATTGTCATTATGCTATCATATTTTATCTCATTATGACCATTATTATTATTATCATTATTATTATTGTTATTATTTTATTTATTACTATCGTTATTACTATAACAACTACTACTATTACTGTTGTTGTTACCATTATAACCACCATTGTCATTGTTATTATCATTACTATGATGATGATTACTAGTATCATTATTAACAACAGCAAGCGTAATACAAAAAGGTCATGAAAATAAAGGTAATAATAACAATGATCGTAATGATTGTATTAATAAACATGTTAATAATGATCCCAATAATAACGATGTAAATGATGATAACAATAATAATTGTTGTAGTATTTCATTCTTTATATAATTTCATTATTATTATAATTATTTTTATGTCGTTATAATACATCTATGATACATTCTTACTTTGATATAAACAAAGTGATTCAAACATACATGATTAAACTATCGTTATACTATCTGTTTCAAAATGTATTTTATATTAATGGCAATGGTGATGCTAATGATGGCGAAAGATGATAATGGAAGTAATGGTAATAGTATAATGATAATAATAATAATAATAATGATTATAATAACAATTATTGTTGTGATGTAAGATATGAGGATAACAGTTATAGAATAATAATAATAATAATAAATATAATAATAATAATAATAATCGTAATAATGATGACCATAATGACAATAATATTAATTTTAATAGTAATTATAAGAATACTACTGTTACTAATGGTGATGATAACAATGATAATAATAGTAACAACGATAATAATGAAGATAATAAAACATAAATA
>NW_020869469.1:471814-484314 GCF_003789085.1 Penaeus vannamei
CTCCCTCTCCCTCACCCCTACTTTCACCCTTTCCCTCAGTCTTCCTCTCCCTCTCTCTTCCTTTCACCTACCCTCTCTCTCATTTACCCATGCTTTCAGCCACCCCTCACCCTCTTCCTCTCACTTCCTTTCACCCACTCTCCCTCTCCCTCACCCCTACTTCCACCCATCCCTTTCCTCTCACTTCCTGTCACCCACTCTCCTCCTCTCCCTCACCACTGCCTTCACTCCCCCTTACCCTCTCCCTCTCACTTCCTTTCACCCATTCTCCCCCTCTCCCTCTCTCTCAACCCTACTTCCACCCGTCCCTCTCCCTCTCACCTCCTTTCACCCTCTCCTTCTCACTCACCCCTACTTTCACCCACCCCTCTCCTCTCACTTCCTTTCACCCACTCTCCCTCACCCCCTCCCTCTCACTCCTTTCACACCCCCCTCCCCTCACCCTCACCCCTCCATTCCTCACCCACCCCTCCTTCCTCACCCTTTCCCCTCCTTCCTCACCTCCTCCTCTCCTCCTCACCCTCTCCCTCTCACTTACCTTCCAAACTCCCATGGATGCTTGCCACGCCCGGAGCCCCCTTATGTGCGAATACTTGGGGCCTTTCGATCGACTGTTGTCCCGCTAAGAATATGTTGTGGAAGGTGATCCCGGGAGTCCACAACAGCTGATCGGATAAGACGTTATCCGGCGGGAAGGGCCTCAGCTGAACCAGGCTGACTCGCTCGTCGTGCCACCGGGTCTCGAACTGGCAACGGGGAAATGGGGGTTTGGTGGATTAGGAAATGGATGGGTATGTGGATTGGAAATGGATGGAATGTGGATTAGAAATGGGATGGTTTGGTGATTAGGAAATGGATGGATGTGTTTGTGGATTAGGAAAATGGATGTGGGTTTGGTGGATTAGGAAAATGGATGGTATGTGGATTAGAAATGATGGTAATGTGATTGGGAAGTGATTAGAAATGGATGGGTATGTGGATTTAGGAAATGATGGTATGTGATTAGAATTATGATGGGTGTGGATTAGGAAATGGATGGGTATGGATTAGGCCGGAAGATGGATGGTTGTGGATTAGGAAAATTGGGATCATGAATGGATTAGAATGTGGATGGTAATGTGATTAGAATATGGGCGTTATGTGGATTGGGAAATGGATGGGTATGTGATTGATAGTTATGATGCGCGTTGTTGTGTGGATTAGGAAAGGATGTAATGTGATTAGAATATGAATGGTATGGAATTAGAACAATGAATGAGTATGTGATAAGAATGGACATGGGTATTGTGGTGATTAGGAAATGGTACACCGTGCACTGCCGCATGGGTATGTGTGTTGGTTGGATTAGAAATGATGTAGTGGTTTGGTTGAAGGAAATGTATGGTATGTGTGGGTTTGTGGATTACGAAAGATGGTATGTGAGAATTAGGAAAATGGATGGGTATGTGGATTGGGAAGTGGATTAGAATTATGATGGTAGGGATTAGGAAAGAATTTGGTATGTGGATAGAAATGCGTACAATGCGGTAGTGATTACGCGAAAGATGGAACTCACCGTCCCACCAACCTTACCGTTGTGGATAGAAATGATGATGAGTATGCGATTAGGAAATGGTGATGGTATGTTGGATTAGAAATGGCAGGGTATGTGGATGGGGAAATGTAGGGTAGTGATTGGAAATGGGGATGGTATGTGGATTGGAAATGGATAGTTGTGGATAGAAATGGATGGAAATGGATTAGAATTATGGAGGTATTTGGATTAGGAAATATCGTATGGGATTAGAAATGGATGGCGTTGGTGGAATTAGAAATGGACAATGGGTATGTATTAGAAATATGGATGGAGTATGATTAGAAATGGATGGGTATTGGGATTAGAAAGAAATGGGTATGTGGATTAGAATGTTAGTGTATGGCATTAGGAAATGTAGGTATGTGAACTAGGAAATGATGGGTATGTGGTTAGAAAATGGTGGGTATGTGATTTAAATATATGGTAGTTGGTATTAGGATATATGATGTGGATAGAAAATCGAATGGGTAAATGTGGATTAGATATGGATGGGTATTGATTTATGGAAATGAATGGGTATGTTTGGATAGGTAGTGCCAGGGTATGATTTAGCGAAATGAATCGTATGTGGATTGGGAAAGTTCATGGCAGGATATAGAAAATGAGATGGTAGTGGATTAGAAAATGAATGGGTATGGATTAGGAAATGGAGGTTATGATTAGGAAGGTATGGGTATGTATAATTGATGTATGGGAATAGAATATATGGGAATGGATTAGAAATGATGGATGTCATTAGATATGATGGTATGTGATTAAGGAATGGGATGGTATATGGATGTAGAAGGATGGTATGTGGATAGAAATGAAATGGGTATGTTGATTGGAAGTGGATGATTGGATTAGGAAAAATCATGGTATTGGATTAGGAAATGGAGGATGTGGATTAGGAATGGATTATTGGATTTAAAGAATGGTATGTGGATTAGGATGTGGATGGGTATGTGGATTAGATATGGATGGGTATGTGATTAGAAATGGATGGGTATGTGATTAGGATATGATGTATCGTGGATTAGGAAATGGTGATGGTATTGAATTAGGAATGGATGCCGGATTGATTAGATGTGGATGGGTATTGAAATTAGGATAGGCATGGTATGTTGGAATAGGAAGCTATGGATATTTGGATAGGATATGGAAGTAGTGGAAATTGAAATGAGGTATGTGCGATTGGGAAGTGGTATGGTATTCGTCGATATAGGATAATAGGTATGTGACTTGGGAAATGATGGTTATGTGGATAGATAATGATGTGTATGTGATTGGGAATTGATGGTATTGATTGGAAATGGGTATGTGTTGGGAAATGGGAAAGTGGATTAGAAAGAGTTGGGAGGGGAAGTGTATTTCGTAAACGGATGGGTTGGTGACTAGGAATGGTTGGGTAAAAGCGCTGTTCAACTGGCCCTGTGTACGTGCAGCTCGTAAACGCGGCGAACTGGGCCGAATCGGTCACTTTAGGCCCTATCACACTAGCACTTTTACCGTCAATTTCTGCGGTTCCGTCTGAATTTGAGGCTTTCCGCAAGGATCGTGTACAAACGGAACGCCTCCCAGACCAAGACGGTTACGACCGTTCCCGTCTGACTCATTTCCGTGTTGATCTTGTGCTATTAATAAACTAGATAGGATGAGTGAATGTAAACATAAGCTAATGTTTTAGAACATTCGTATATACGATATACATCATCATATTTCTTTAAAATAACGTAATATGTATGAGAATGTTCGTTTGTTTCCCGGGACCTCACTCCGATAGCGCCATGTTTGTTTACATGATTTTCATACGGAGTTCATTCGGAAACGCAAAAAAGTTGACGGAATAAGTGCTAGTGTGATAGGGCCTTTTGTTGC
This sequence comes from Penaeus vannamei, assembly GCF_003789085.1. Lineage (NCBI taxonomy): Eukaryota > Metazoa > Arthropoda > Malacostraca > Decapoda > Penaeidae > Penaeus > Penaeus vannamei. Next base: position 475,248 of record NW_020869469.1, read on the forward strand.
GAAATCTGGGGCTGAGGGGAGCCGGCGATAACACGACCGAGGGGCTGAAGGGAGCCAGCGATAACAGTTAATGATCACAAAATTCGTGTTTTATTACTAAAAACAAATAACAAGAAATGGCTAATCTGAAACTGAGGATCTACACTCGCGTCGACGGCCTGTCAGACTAGCATTAATAATTTCTTATCAGTAAATCGGTTTCCATGCTTCTTTCTTAAATAAAATTCATAATATTAACAATTAATATTAATTAATATTAATATATGAAACTACGGTGATACGGAATAAATCCTTGAGCTCCATGTTGCTCAAACGAGAAGTTCTGCGCGCGGTGTTATTCAAGCGAGAGGCGTGTGCGGTCTATTCCGGCAGTGCTTTTCGCAGTTGAAATCCTACGCCTGGCTGGGCACTAGACGAAGACGAGGCCAGTTGAAGTGGATTCGTAAATGGATAGGTTGGTGGATTAGGAAATAGTTGGGTAAGTGGATTCGTAAATGGATAGGTTGGTGGATTAGCGGTGATAATAGATTAGGAAATGTTGGTAAGTGGATTCGTAAATGGATAGGTTTTGGTGGATAGGAAATAGTTGGTTGTGGATTCGTAATGGATAGGTTGGTGGATTAGGAAATAGTTGGTAAGTGGATTCGTAAATGGTTGGTGGATAGGAAATAGTTGGGTTAAGTGGATTCGTAATGGATAGGTTGGTGGATTAGGAAATAGTTGCGTAAGTGGATCGTAAATGGGTCGAAATGGATAGGTTGGTGATTAGGAAATAGTTGGTAAGTGGATTCGTAAATGATAGGTTGGTGGATTAGGAAATAGTTAGGTAAGTGGATTCGTAAATGGATAGGTAGGTGGTTTAGGAAATAGTTGGGTAAGTGGATTCGTAAACGGATAGGTTGGTGGATTAGGAAATAGTTGCGTAAGTGGATTCGTAAATGGGTAGGTTGGTGGATTAGGAATAGTTGGGTAAGTGGATTCGTAAATGGATAGGTTGGTGGATTAGGAAATAGTTGGGTAAGTGGATTCGTAAATGGATAGTTGGATTAGGAATAGGAATGATTCGTAAATGGATAGGTTGGTGGATTAGGAAATAGTTGCGTAAGTGGATTCGTAAATGGGTAGGTTGGTGGATTAGGAAATAGTTGGGTAAGTGGATTCATAAATGGATAGGTTGGTGGATTAGGAAATAGTTTGGGTATGCGGTTCTAAATGGATTAGGTACGTGGATTAGGAAATAGTAATGCGGTAGGTTGTGATAGGAAATAGTTGCGTAAGTGGATAAAATCATAAATGGATAGGTTGGTGGAAATAGTTGGAATGTGGATTCTAAATGGATAGGTTTGATTAGAAATAGTTGCGTGGATCGTAAATGATAGGATTAGGAAAATAGTTGCGTAAATTCGTAAAGGTAGTTGGTGGATTAGGACACTCCAGGGTAATTTTCTATATTACGTCCGCATAACCGATATCGACGATTTTGGTATCGTTGGATTCCTCTCACTTTATACAATGCAAATATGTAGGTTTTATTGCGCGGAAACCCCTTGTTAGCGATAAACTTGGCCCCGATAGCAGGCGACGATTTGGAGCGGCGACGTAATATATGAAATTACCCTAATAATATAACCTCACAGTGAAAATAATCATGATTACTCACATGACTTTCCATTGCAGGGGGCTGTGCCCCCTGCGACCCCCCTTGGGGGGCTGCCGCCCCCCAACCCCCGCCGAGGAAACAAAACCTCCACCACGTATTCACGGCAGGATAGAGCGCACACGAACTTGCGGAGCCGATAACCTACAATAACCTAGGATTTTTAAGGTACTAACCTGATTGATTAATGCCGGTAATTAGTAGGGAGGGTGCTCCTTTGCCGCAGAATGTGAAGGAGGTCCAGGCGTGCTGGCTGCCCGCACCTGCAGCAGGCTTTCTCCCGACGGAGGAGGCCGTTTGGGAAGCACATCTCTAGCATTTTTTCCTGGCTAGTTGCAATTTTGCGCAGAAAAACCGTCTCCGATTACGAGCACCCTCCGCACTCGGCCATCGCGGCGGCTATACTGACTTCTGAACGTGACGGTTATTTCAGTTAGGAATACGGATGTCGTTATTCCAGAGGACGGGAAACTCGCCCTTGAGGCCATCGGTGTAACATCGAAAAAGGCGCAAAACCCGCAGACGAGGGCGAGCCACCCTGCTCGCAATAAAAACTATATATTTGTAATGTGGAGAGTGAGAGGAATCCAACGATACCAAAATCGTCGATATCGGTTATAAGGACGTAATATAGAAAATTACCCACTCCAGACTAGAAAAAATAAAACCAAAAGTAGATGTTTTAGAAAATATAACCATCCTCATGTTCACTTTGAAGGCCTGATCTTGGACACAGAGCATTTTCTGGTGGGGGCACAGGGGGTAACAACGATAAATCTGGGGGGCGCCCAAAAGAAATAAAAATTAAGACTGCCCACTTCAGTACTTATAATGTATAGTTACACATTGTTTACATTTTCGTCTTGCTGTGTATTACATATTATTATATGTTAATATTATATATTTATATATAAATATTATATATAAAAATATATTAATATATAAAGGGTCAATGACTCTTGGGTGGGGGGGGGTCACACGGGGTGGCCAATCAGATTGCAGGGGGGCAAGTGCCCCCTGTGCCACCATGAAAGACCCGCCTCTGCTTTCCGGAGAAAAGACAAATACCGTTAAAAAAATGTTATTGTTTCAAAATAGCAGTAATATCCTACCCTCATTTTCACCCGGAAGAACCTCTCCTGGACATTGATCTCGAAAACTTCCAGAAGCAGCACGGAGACATTGAGACCCGTAAGAGGCACGGGCGGCGTGTCCCTCTTGTAGCTCGTCGGCAGCGGCAGGAGGAGAGGGCACGTCTCGTCGCTCCCGTCGGCGCAGTCTTCGGTTCCGTCGCAGCGAACATGTAGGGGTATACACAGGCCATCCGAACACGTGAATTCCCCCTGCGTTTTGATATCATCGTTGTTTTCATGGTTAATTTTGTTGTCAGTGTTATTATTCATTTAATTAAAATTATCATTATTATTATTTATTATTACATCATATTATTATCATGATTGTCAGTGTGTTATTTACTCCTTTGTATTGATCATTACCGTAATAATAATAACGATAGTTATTATCATTGTTGTTATCATAACCATCACTGCCATAATGATAATAAGAAGCCCTCAGAGGACGCATACCTCCGCCAAGGCAATATTCATTTATTTATTGAAAATTTTCTGCCGCGTCAACATCAAGGGTCATTCGCGGCGCATACAAAATGTTGCAACAGCGTGAGGCTTCGGGGCAAAGCCAACAGGTCAGAAAAGGTCATACAGAATTCTAATAAGGTACTGTGATAAAAGGTTACAAATGAGTTTATTAGGACAAAATATTTTAGATACCAAAGGCAGTAGAGCGCTGGGGGTCAGTATGTAGCGAAAAGGGTAAAGAGGGAAGAGCAAAAGGAGTACAAAGGATATGAAGGACTGACACAAAGCCAGTCTTGCATCCTTTCAGCACGGCGCCCATACTTTTGGATGGCAGAAGAAGGGGTGAAGAGAAGGTAAAGGAAAGTTGGCGAAGAAAAAAAAAACTATGCAAAATTAATTGAGGCGAGGGTGAGGGCCAAGCAGGGTGATCCCTTACCTTGGACCTGTCCCCTCTCCTAAGCCCCCCCCCCCCACGAAAACAACGGGCATAGAATGGAAGGGGGGAAATAGGGTCACTGATGCAATAAAAATATTCACACTTGAAGAATTATAATTATCATTATTGTTATAGAAATAATGATAATTAACATTATTATCACTGCTATCATATCTGTTATTGTAAGTACCTCCACCAAGGAGGTAATTCTATTGTTTATTTGTTTACAAGATAACTCAAAGTTATAAGCAAATATTTATCATTTTTTTAACCTGAGGTGTGTCTCAGCCCAACTTAGATGCCATTAAAGTTTGATGGTGATCCTGATCAAGGAATTTTTAAACATTACTTTGCTTACCTCCGCCAAGGAGGTTATGTTTACGGGCGTCAACAGTGTGCTTGAGAAAGAGGTATTTTAGATGTAATTCTTCAATTGTGAATATTTTCATTGCATCAGTGACCCTATTGCCGTGACGGAGATATGCTCTCTGAGTGCTTCTAGTTATAATTATTATTATTGTTGTTATTATTACTGCATTATTATTATTATTAGAGTAGTAGTAGTAGTAATATTAATAATGTCATTTAAAAATATATTATTTGTATTATGACCATTGTTGTTTGTTGTTACTGGGGGTATTATTATTATCAATACCATTGTCTCTGTTATTCGTAATAGCATTATCATAATTCAGACGTATTTAGGATAATGACACTGTACTTTGAAAAGAAACCCATTTTCCCCTTTCCAGCTCACCCTCGAACACGCAGTGAACGTGGAAACCCTCTGCTCCCCGCCAGGATACGTCCAGTTGTGTCTCCCGGTCGGCTGAAACCCCTCCGTAGTTGTCGATGCGAGTTCCATGTCGTTTTGCGTTATGAGAACGAGTCTTTGGCCGTCGACGAGGACTTGGCGGCCGGTGAGCGAGAGGAACCGCGTCTTCGCCTCGTCCGGCAAGAAGTAGAACTGGGTCTTCCTCGTTGGCAGTCCCTCGTGACGCAGCTCGAATGTCCGATTCCGTGGGACCTGAAGGCGGGCTGTGGCGTGATTGGCTAGGACTTGGGTTTAACGTTATTGATTCTAATGGAATCGGTGTTTAGTGATCGTTTTGCTATTTTATGATTTGTATCTTCGAAATATTATTCCGATATCATTATTGTCTTGGATATTATCATTTATGTTGCTGTTGACATAATTTTAGTATCATTGTTATTATCATTGGCGGTAGCATTGTCATGCATTATCATTATCCTTATCATATCTCTCTCTCTCTCTCTCCCAAACGCACACATACACACACCAATACGGATAACTTACCTTACATATAAAATGCTTCATGTCTCCGCCACACCATCTTTTCATTATCTTAGTCTGGTCGGCCGTTTTGATCCAAACATTGCATGCATTACCCGGTGATTCCAGCCAAAAGGCCATTGAAATGTTTTGCTCATTCGCTATCTGAAATGAGGGTTTAGTTATTAGCGGTTGGTCGTTACCTCTCTTTAAGCCATGTATCTTTGGGTGAAGCGATTCAGATGGTTTAATTTACCTCTGATTTTATAAGAGATGTCAACAATCCCCCAAAATGACAGTTGTATTTATGTTAACTCGCTAAGGGTCAGTTTCAGTCTGTTGGCGCTCTGGTAGTCATTTCCAAAGGGTCTCCATCTTCACCTTCTCCCCATGATTACAAACCCATTTCTATAACGCCAATTTTAAATTTAAAAAATGAACATTTGTTGGCCAAACGCCATGTTTTTTTTAGAAAGCGACGGATGATGCATTGCTTGAGCTTGTACAAAATATGCAATCGTCTCAGGACATACTCCTAGCAGCAGCCTCACTCCATCATTACTCTCCAGTAAATGAGTCAAGACATCTTGGTTGTCTTACAAATCCAAAGGACTGGCTCACAGTATGACGAAGTATTGGGTGCTTTGGCAGGGGTAGGTTTTGGTGACAAGCTGTTGTGTGAGTTCAGTTTCACCGCAAAGCCATCAGTTGTAGGAGCCCAGCGAACATAGGCTGTGCAGCAGACAACCAAAATGTCTTGACTTCCTTATTGAGGAGTCATGATGGAGTGCTCCCTGGCCTCCCCACAGATCGTCTGCTTGTCCTATTGTACAGTGGTCCAAGGATGGCTATAAATCACGTGCTTAGTATCTGATAATTCGGGGAAGATACACTGCTCTTGCGGAAGGGGACAGACAACACAACACTGGAATATCTACTGTGACAAGAGATGAACATGTAAAATTATGTAAATTGTATAGAATATAGTGGATACATATGATATTTGCATGCATATTTCAGTAATATGATCTAGATATAGCTAGGTTACAGTAAGTGTAAATTTAAACTTTAAAAGTAGATGTGTGAATCGTACCTTTGTCGCGGCCTCCAGATCCGTGCTTTTGGCGGCGCTAAGCAAACTCCCGCCATAGGACTGGCAGTGGGTGGAGGCTTGCGCGTAGGTTATGCCATTCCTATTCTCCAGCGAAATTTGCAGGAGTCTGTGTTGTGGCCGAGGAAGGCAGAGCTCCTCCTCCGAGACCTCCGAGACTTCGAAAAGGCTGGGTCGAAGCAGGAGGGGGGGGGGTAGGTGAAGACACGCTTCGTATACACAGAAACATACAATATATCTTCAAGCATTTCCACCCCACTATACCTCTATCCTTTGGTTTTAATTCGAATACACACATACGCACACACTGTATCTTCACGAATTTCCATCTTATCCACACCTCTACCCTTTGATCTGATTCAAAAGCACACATGCCAAACTATATCTTCACATATCCCCCCCCCTACACCTCTCCTACGCACCGCACCGCACCACAGAACCTCACTACTAACCCCTTGGCATCGGAGCGCCCGTCAGCCACGTATTGCGAGTGAGTCCCGTTAGTGTAGATTGTACCGATCCTTCCGCTGTCAGTCGTCATGACTTGCCACTCCCCCTTGCTGTCGTCGTCTTCATCAGGAAGGTCTTCGCACTTGGCCAGGGATTCCATCTGTTTTGTGAAGACGATTGTAAATGCAGGAACTAGGAGCATTCAGAGAGCGCATACCTCCGCCAGGGCAACAGGGTCACTGATGTGATAAAGATAATAACACTAAGAATTACATCAAAATCACCTCTTTCTCAAGTACACTGGTGACGTCCGTGTTTTCCCCGTCTCGCAATGCTAATGAATCCTCTAAGAAAAATTCTGTATCTCTATCAGGATCCGGATCACCACCGAAATTTAAAGCACGTCAGGCCTTTCCATCCGGGAAAGCGGGCTTTTTTCACCATGTTCTCTAATATATAGATATATATATATACACACATCACAACACACACACACACAAATACGTACATATATATATAACATACACATAACACATATGTATGTATTGTATATATATATATACATACATACACACCCACCCACACAAACACGCACACACATATATATACATATGCATTTTACACATGCATATGTGTGTTTGTATGTGTATTACATACATACATATATATATATATATATATATATATATATATATACATATATATATATACATACATACATATATACGTATATATATGAATATATATATATATATATATATATATAATATATAATATATATATATATATATACATACATATATGTATACGTATATATATGAATATTATATGTATATATATATATATAAATTGTGTGTGTGTGTGTGTGTGTGTGTGTGTGTGTGTGTGTGTGTGTGTGTGTGTGTGTAATGCGTGTGTTTTGTATTTCCAAGGCTTTTTATGCGCATCACCGATTCTGAAGAATGATATATAATTAATTCATCCTGAAAGTATACAATGCGAGATAAATTCATAATGCCAAAATACACGAAACCAACATTTTCATATTTGTGCAGGTTTCTCTTTACCACAATCTCGCTTTTTTTCTTTGTTTTTCGAAATAGCATACTAGTTTCCAGTCGACCAAAGATTTGACAAAGTTCCTGTTATTAAAAAGGGTTTGCTAAAAGTTTTAGAAGGCTATAAGGATTTTCTATGTTTGCATTTCATACCCCATTTATTCATTGGATATGAATATTATTACTTTTATGTAGTTAATCGCATTTCCTGTTTATGAAGAGGAAATGGCCATGAAAATGTCTACGGTATTGTTTTGCCAGTTCTTATTTACTCCGTTCATTCATAGAAAACGGTCTTTATTGCAGCACAGACTTAGGTAGATATTGATATCGCATTTTTTTCAATTACATTGTGTCTTTCTTAAGTCAAACTGCATTTATTCATATGTATATATTCATGTACATTTATTTATATGTATGCGCATAAATACAGGTATGTATATATATCCGTATGTATGTGTATACGTACGCGAATGTGCGCGTGGCCGTCTTTGTACTTGCACATGCCCAATCTGTCTCTCTGAGATAGGCAGAAAGATGATCAGAAATAATACGTATATTGAGAGAAATAAGCAAATGTAGTACGGAGAACGATTAACCAATTAGCGGAGAAGAAAAAACTAAACGCACCTCTTTCTTTTGTAGTCTTCGCCTGAACACTCGAGGGAGAGTCACGCTGCCGCCGAAGGGGAGAACCGAACCAGCTCCCCTGGAGGTATTTGGTATTCCCACAGTCAAGTTATATGGGATCTGGTATACGGAAAGATTATTAATTTGTGGTTATTATTATTATATCTTTAACGTGGGTAAGCTAGGCTCTTTGTGCTTTGTGCCAGTATCAAGGGAGGGCTAACGTTTGTTCACACTATTCATTGAAGGGGTGACTCTTATACGTACATTATCAAAAAAAGTAAAAAAAAAAAATCGATTTTAGCTGCAGTGCACTTTCATATACGAGGAAAAGAGTATTTGTTTACATCTCTATCTATCTATTGATGTATATATATGTATATATGTACATACATACATATACACATACACATACACACACACGTGGCGTGTATTTGTGTGTGTGTGTGTGTGTGTGTGTGTGTGTGTGTGTGTGTGTGTGTGTGTGTGTGTGTGTGTGTGTGTGTGTTGTGTGTGTGTGTGTGTGTGTGTGTGTTGTGTGTTTGTGTGTGTGTGTGTGTGTGTGTGTGTGTGTGTGTGTGTGTGTTGTGTGTGTGTGTGTGTGTGTGTGTGTGTGTGTGTGTGCATACACACATAAATCCTAACCCTAATATAACAACAAAGAGAAATGCACCCACGACTACCATTCCTTGTTAAACGTTTTTAAACAGACTCCCGCGAGTCACGTTACACACCGTTAAATCAATAACATCAGGCATTTCTACGTCCAAAATGGCTCCATCGACGACCAGTGCCTTTTTCTCTCCCAAAAGAAGACACAGGGACACCCACTG
>NW_020869469.1:489314-504314 GCF_003789085.1 Penaeus vannamei
ATAGACTGTTAAGTATTGTTATTGTAAACATGTCAATTACCATATGTATACAAATATATATGTATGTATAACCATAATTAATCATATATATCTATTAGTATAGATATGTATATATATTCATATACATATACATGTATATATATACATATATGTACGTATGTATATGTATGTATGTATGGTATATATATATAATATATATAATATATATCATATATATATATATATACATATATATATATACATGTGTATATATGTATATAACACACACACACACACACACACACACACATATATATATAATAGATAGATAGATAGATAGATAAATATATATATATATATCTTATGTGTGTGTGTTTATACATACATATACATATGTGTGTATATGTAGATGTATACACACCCTAGCTCTCCAACAGACACACAAACACTCACGCCGGCATTGTGCAATTCTCGAATTGTATCAGAGTAGAAAGAAAGAACGAGCTACACAAAACAAACTATCTATTCTCCAACCACGCATCATGACTCTGCTATATTCATCGAAGCTCGGAGTACCTATGTTGGGCTTGACCTTGACACTGACTCGGGCACTGGCTCTTCGGTTCCTACGCTTTTCATTCACACCAAGACCTCCTGTGGCTTCTGTACCTTGTTCACTGGCCCTTTACACGATCATTGAATCATCCCCTGCCCGCCATTACGGTTTGTTTTCTCAGTCAACACAAAGGTATTTGTTCCGGTTAATGTTAATATTTCAAAGGTATTCGTAGTCTTCGTTATATATCAACTTCCCCACGTGTATAGTGTGATATCTTACAGGGAAATAGTGTTCCTGTTTAACCAGTTAATTGGAAGTTTAGTGGCAGTTTACAAGATCTATTGGTACTTGAGCAGTTAATGGTTATGTACATTAGCCATATTCCATTACTGTTTTGTTCATTATTATCATGAACATTTTCATCACTTTGTGGTTCGTTTCCCGGTTAGTCAGCAAACTGTAAACTGAAAGTCGCTAGCACACTGCGATGTAAATTTTGATTATAACACATTATAAATTACTGGACTTGGTGTCAATCGGATCTACCTAGTAAAAAATTCTTCGGCTTGGATTCGTCGTGGAAAAATCAACTAAATTATCATTTTCATTTAACATTTTTAGTTTTAGTATACACACGAGACATGACATGTATTTGGCATGATAAATCCTTCATCGTGTTATATATCCTAAAAGTTTATGAAAAGGGGAGATAATAAAATTAGTCAATATATATAATAGAGTTCATATCAATTTTGAGGTTTCGTAAGGACAAAAAGGTAGGCAAACACAGGCTTCACCTACTAACTCTCCAGAATTTATTAATCACCATTATTACTTTTATCGCATAAGCAGTTGCAGTAAAAGCACTGATATTTTCTTAAATATTCCATATCTATATTTTTCATTCGTACTTTTGTTGCCGCTCATTTTGTTTTCCTTGCCTTCATTATTCCCTCGATTATCCCTCCCATTTTTTCATGCAAATTCCATGAAGTCCCTTGTCTGGGGGGGGGTAGGATTTAGGGTTGGGGTGGTCGGAAATGAGTTATGGTTAGTTTCATATTCGTATACGAGTGTAGAATTACCCACGTAAATATACACCCCAGCGACGAAAAATTAGGCAGCGAGCGAGGCGCGAACTCCCGAGTCTCCCTGACGCTGTGTTGGCGATTTTCACCCTTCCGAACTCTCGCTTTACAGGAGCGTATATGACACATTGTATTATGGAGGATAAAGGTGACTCATTATAAGATTCTTCACAAAGTAAAATATATATGTGGTATGAAAAGACGAAGATGAAAAAAATAATCACAAATATGTTTAGGGTCGATAATAATACATGCACAGTTATTAGTCTCTAAATAAATTGAACTCGCACGAATAGATTTTCTCTTGGATTGGGCCCTTTCGGACAAGTGCTGGGTTGGACTTTTCTGATTGCAATCATATTTACGCTTTCAGTATCAACTAAATAATCGGTTTAACGTAGTTGTTTTATAATAATTCGGTTTTACCAGTATATATAGGAAAAAAATTAATGTAACGCTTGTGTGACACATTTGTGTAAACTTATAAGATAGGCCTACATTTATTTGATATCTACTTCTATTGTTACATCACAAGAAGCGTTCAAGACAAACGAATATAAGCGATTCGTATTTCAAAATAACAACGCTTTCTGAACAATTATTTCTAACGGACAAAAACAACTCAAAGTCCCTCTATAACCAGTACTCCGCGCGTGACTAAACGTTTATCGCTCGTTTCGAGGCGGGGTCACGTGGCTGGACGATGCGAGAGTGGACTGAAAATATAACGAAATAAATAAATCGTTACGGATGTAACGAATATGCGAATGACCACAGTATTTGTAAGTGCACGCATGTACACATTTGTGAACACGCAAAATACGTGTACATACACTCAAACAACCAAAGTCGAAAGAGAAATTATATGCATACCGACGAGGCTTCTTCTGATCAGATAACTACTAATATAAATGTACATGTGAACATGTATACATGTGCCCACATGTAGGTCTATACACCCTTACACACTAATATCCGCACGTTTGCATATATTCACTCATGTTTACAAATGCGTGTATGGATGTAAGTATATACACACACATGCGCATATACACCTGTATGTATATGTACTCGTACACTTACATTAATTCACATGCGTATACACATGTAAACGAGAAAATACCAATAAAAGAGATGTAAAACAAGAAACAACCGATTTCATAAAGGGTCATCTTGTCTCATGTCTGGGTTGAACTGAGTCATTTTTGTTTGTTTTCTATACTTGGAGACTAACATGCATATCTTTATGCAATAAGGTGCGTTTCAAAAAGAATTGATAGTAGTTTCTACGGTAATGAGATAATAAAGATTCAATAAATAGTTACAGGAAATGAACTTCAGATATCCATCTTTTGTTTGTTTCTTTTTCGATCTTTAGTTGATCCCTCGTTCTAGAATTCTTAACCGACAAAATTTTTGAATGTATCGTTGTAAACCTCATGAAAATGCGATAAGAACTACTTATCGTCGAAATGTTGGTCTCATCAAAACACGCGAAATGTTGAAATATGTCATATTTACAAAAATCAAGGAAATCTGCAAATCCGTTTTTTATCTTTGAACATTTATCGATCTGACCCCCCCCCCCCTTCATTTAGGGACAGCCCTCCTAATTTCCTCTTCCTTTCCCTTCCATCTTCCTCTTTTCTCTTTCTCCGTAATTCTATCGTCAGCTTCTTCCTCCTCTTTATGAAGTTCTCTCTACGATTAACGGTGTACAAACTGTCAAAGCAAGGCAATGTCTAACAAACCAAAGATGATTTAACCTAAGCCAGTTGAATCTAACGAGTCTTACAAACCAAAGAAAATTTTACCTTTGCCAATTGAAACTAACGAGTAACGTTTGGTTTTCCGTTACGTGAGGTTAGATAAGGGTTTGGTTACGTTTAGATTAGTTAAGTTAAATTAGTTCTTGTTAAAATGTTTAGGTTTAAGTGGAGAGGAGAGCAAATCTGCTTGATTAACATACATGTTTATAGACAGTCAGGGTGATATGTATGCTGTACGTACATGCATACATCCATACGCAGACATACACATATATGCATACCTACACACACACACACACGCACACACACACACACACACACACACACACACACACACACACACACACACACACACACACACACACACACACACACACACACACACATTTATGTTAATATACAAACAACCAAGCACCAAAGTCTTATCATACCTTCACTGAACCATAAAATAAAAAAGGTTATCCAGCGTTAAGATAAATGACGTTACTAACAACATGAATGAAAATAATAATCGAAATAATAATTTTGTGGACGAATATCTGTAACCCACGTCTGGTTTGTTTGTTTTCTTTACATACCAAATTATTTTCTTTGTGTATAATGGCCTGCTACGGCAATTTAAGCCATTCATGTCCATATTGACATCACCGTTTCTTTATTGACATTACAAGGTATGACTTTTGTGAACTCAGTGACTAGCCAGCGTAACGTGTTGGCATTTTTCACCATGTGTTGTGGATATGGTCATTTTGTTGCTTTTATTGGCGTTTTCATAATTGCTGTTATTGATATCATTGCTGTTCTCATTATAACCTCTGTTGATATATATTATTATCTCCTCTGTTATTATTGTTACTAAAAGTATGATCATTGCTATCACTATTTTAATTATCGCTTTTTATCATCATTATCACTTTTATTGATATTATCATCAGCTTATCACTGCCATTACCACCTGTATTCTCAGTATCATTATAGTTCCAATCATCATCCTCATTCTATTTTTTATAAGAGAATTAGTATCATTAGCATCATATTTGGTTTTCTATGTTCATTGTCGGTTTTCCGAGCGTCTAACTACATAGGCCTAGTGATTTATCATAAACTAAATAAGATTATGGCTATAATACTTGCTTCATAAAGTAAAAATGTTTCTAGTTTCATTATTAGATAAGATTATGATTAGTATGAACCCTGTGCAATTCCATAACCGTTAAAAATATATACATTGTTTTGTAAGAGTAAACAGGTAACCCCCCCCCCCCACTCTTTCCTTAAGTTTCTTTAAGGATTCTTATGAAAGTAACTGATTTCTGCACTTTGTCAAACAAACCGAGGTGCATTTCGTATCGAGTTTTTACTACAAAAGCACTTTTCTTTAACGAATTTTGACCAAAAGCTTGCGTATTCACGCCGTGTTTCAGAATGGGGCCCACCAGATGAACGGCATGGAGTACGGTAGCTATGGTCATCTGCATGCACACAATGGTAGGATCTTTGCCACTAAAAATCATTCAGGGTATTTATTAATGCTTGGATAATAGCTTACGCATCGTCTCTCCTGCCTTGCTTATTGTTTCTAATCTGAGATCGTCTGTACCCAATAGAGTTTTTAGTTTTTCCTTATATTTGAACTAAGACTGAAGAATACTTGATTGATCATTTTAATTATTAGTATCAGCAGTAGTAGTAATATACTCATTATTAAATATTTGCTTCTCAAAGAGGTTGATATCGACACTCGGAGGTCAATGGGACCTTCCTAGGCCTAGGGTCGTTGACTTGCCAAAGGATCGAAAGCATGTCAACAAAGGTTTGATGTATAGCATGGTCACGGGTTTCGAAAACGGTTGGAGGGAAATGGAGTTGTAACAAAATAGAGGCAAAAGTGAATGAAGAATTGAGTAGAGGTAAAGAAAAATTGATGAAGTCTAATGTAGAATCAGCCTAGTTTTGGGTTGTTCATGTAGGTTTATAGAAGTTCATACACTTGTCCCTGGTGTGTTTTAATAAGGTGTGGAGAGTGCATGGATACACTGCCTGCCCATTGGTGGTCCCACACTCACAGTTTAACAGAATTTCTAGTTGTTATCCAGTGAGTGGGACTCAGATCCTTGTTAGAAGATTTAAGTGATGCTTTTTTATCCTAACAGATATTTCCATAGTTGATTCTACTGCAGTATATCCATTATCAGTATCATCATAATCACGAATTATGACCATCATTATCATCACCATTGCCATTACAATCATTTTCATAACCAATATCATCATTATAATGACCATTGCTGAAGTAATCCTTTGCCATCTTTTATCATCATAATTTTATTTTTTCACTATATTTTTCTTATGTTCATATCATAATAATCACTATCCTGAACATGAAATTTCAAGACGATATATTTTATGGTGATTAAAAGCAGTACAAATAAATGGATGAATTTGCATAAAATATGAATAGACAGAAGAAAGTGTGTAACGGAAGAGGATATGATGTGTGGAAGTCGATGAAAGAATAGAGAGAAGAAAGGGAGAAAGAAAAAAGAGTAATAATAGATAGGAATATTAGCAACGACAATATATATATATATATATATATATATATATATATATATATATATATATATATATATATATAATGATGGTATTATCAACAATAGTTACAGTAAAGTACGCACATACTCTTAAGAGATGCATGATTATGTACTGTTCTATATCATAAAAAAAACGTATTTTCTTTTCTCTCAGCTGAAGTAAAATTCAGTTAGTGAAGATAATCTATTCGTTAGTTTGTGAATGTTTGTAACTGGAACACATACGTTACTGACGTATTAACAAATGTCATTATTATGTCAATACTGTATTATTGCTTGTACTGTAGATATTTTATAAAGCGTTCGGATTCACGATTTTTCTACTCTCCCTATTATACTTATCATTATTAGCACTATTAGCATTAGAATTATCATTATTAATTTTATCATCATTATTATCATCATTATCAATATCATTAACATTATCATCATCATCAGTGCTTTTGTTGTTTTGTTAATATCGTTGCGTTGTTATCACCACTAATATCAATTAACACAACACCCCTTTATATCTTGACCATTAGCACAAAACAACTACCGAGTCAGCTGATCATTGCCAATGTCCAGATATCATTCCGTTTATGGTTGAGTGGAATTTTCCTGCCGACCTGAGTGACCCATGGCCGCGAGAGGTCATATTATTATCATTGCTTTTATAATTATCATTTTTATCTTTGTGACCATCTTATTATTACTATTGTTATTATTATTATTATTATTATTATTATTATTATTATTATTATTATTATTATTTATTATATATTATTATTATTATTATTATTATTATTATTATTATTATTATTATTATCATATTATCATTATTATTATCTTACTACTACTACTACTACTACTACTGATATTGTTGGCATAGTAGTAGTAGTAGTAGTATTGTTTTTATTAGTCATTATTTTTATTAATGTTTTCCTATTATCATTATTGTTATTATCATTACTATTATTATTATTACTATCATTATCATCACCACTATCATCATCATCATCTTCATCACCACCATCGTCATCACCATCATCATCATCATCATGTGTGTGTGTGTGTGTGTGTGTGTGTGTGTGTGTGTGTGTGTGTGTGTGTGTGTGTGTG
This sequence comes from Penaeus vannamei, assembly GCF_003789085.1. Taxonomy (NCBI): domain Eukaryota; kingdom Metazoa; phylum Arthropoda; class Malacostraca; order Decapoda; family Penaeidae; genus Penaeus; species Penaeus vannamei. The sequence continues at coordinate 496,405 of NW_020869469.1, forward strand.
TGTGTGTGTGTGTGTGTGTGTGTGTGTGTGTGTGTGTGTGTGTGTATGTATGTATGGACACGTAAATATACATATGTATATATGAATATATATATATATATATATATATATTTGTTTATTCATTTATTTATCTATTTATTCATTTACTGTCAAAATCTCCCATCCATTGATAAATTCCTTTTGTTTACCATGGATCAGCTGATTCCACGAAAACCATGCTTGTTTTTGAATTGGCGGAGTTCAAACAGTCGTCAAAGTTATTAGGCTGTTTTACGTAATTTTCGTATAACTTCATAATGAATACTTATATTAAAATGTTGTTCACATGAAAAGGTAATATTGCCCAGTTTCTACGTCTTGTTAGATTTTAATGATAGTGTTAAAAAGAGTAACTGGAAGAAATGATACTTCAGTGTGGCAGTAACAATTTGTTTGATTAACGTAAAATAACGCTTAATAGACCTTTTTTCATATAAAAGTGATGTTCAATAGTTGGATGTAACAACATGACATGACATGCTTTTGTGGTAGACATATGCTATATACATTATTTTGATAGCATAAACATTTGTTTATTTGTTTACACTGAGGTTTGTGTGTTTTTCACCTTTGACATACATACTTACTCAGTCTCGTAAAAGTCCCCAACTTGAAAGATTAAGCCATTGTACCTCATCCACAAACTACGACAAAGATTTTTGTATAAACCAAAATTCTTCCTACCACCTACTGATTGACATATTTCCCGATCATTGTTTCTCCTAAGCCAGTGTAGTATGTAGTAATAAAAATGTGTTCATGCATCACTGTAATGAGTTACGTACTACTTCATACATAGTGAGCAAATAATTAAATGCATATTACAGATACACAGTATTAGCCTTTCTCAAATTTGTGTGAGGCCCGACCCAATGAACATTCATTATACGGACGTGCATATACACTGAAATAAATGCATATCTATGAGTGTATTTATTGCAGTTTTTGAATCTCTATCAAGCACTGAGAAAAACAGTAGATCTTCACATTACCCCTCCTGCCCATTGACAGTCCCACACTTCCTCACATATACACACTTTCTCATACTCTCACAGACTTATACATAGACATTGAGTGTAAATGAATAAATGTGGGTGAGTGTTTGTGTGAAACTGGGTGTGAAAGTATGTAACCATCAATGGATAGGTGTAAAGAGACCTATAGAAAATACAAGGACATCCATGGACATCTACAAGCCTACAGTGACCCCCTGTGAACTGTTACCTTGCTATTGTTTGACCCCCATTTGACCCCCTACTCATTTATTGACAGCCTGTGGAGTCCATGACTCATGTTTGAGTCCTTAGATGATCCCATTGACCCCATGGGCTTGATACTGACCACTTTGAGAACTTGTTTTGAAATTTCAAAACTATTTTTCTGCTGTATTGCAGTGTTAGTAACTGACATACATTTATGATCTGAAGATAAATATGTGAGGAAGATAGCTTTCACACACATTTACATACATACATACACATTCACAAACCATGTATTAGTGTATCATTAACACATCATTGAGAGACCAGCCCAATATATTATATATCTTTTGTATAAGGTCATGATATCCTTCTTTTTTTTTCTTCTTCTTCTTCCTCAGGATTTATCATTTGCAGGAAACAAGATGATTGAACCATATGAAATTGCAGAGGAGAATAAGGAAGCATATACACAATTATGCCAAAAATTTCTCCAAAGCCAAGGCCTGTTTCAGTGCCAACACAGAGATTGGATGTCGAAGGTGGACCTAGAAGAAGACCTTAAAGAAAGGGTGGAGATAGAAGAGAAAGAGGAAAGGGAGGATAAGAAGGCATACAAAAGAACATTAACCCACACACCCAAAAAGCTAAAGACGGAGAAAAAGCCATCCTTTTCCTCAGAAGCTGATCCTGACCTAAACGAAACAATTATATGCGGGTCGACCGACTTCAAATCTCTACAGAAAAAGGTTGTGGCTAATATCAACACCTCGGCCAAATTGGACTTTGATGCGCTGCAGTCCATCGACCCTAAGACAGTGTGGGAAAGTGGTGTGCCGGCTCCTGCTGATGAGATTCTGGTGCAAGTGTGTAAGAAGTGTGAGAAATTAGGTGATAATGTTGTGAAGACTGTTTGCACTCTTCTTATACTGCCTAAGGTATGTTGTTTGTCGGAGAGATCTGTGTTCTTTATTACCTGATATTTTATACCGTAAAAAAGGAAAAAAAGAATCCAAAGATTGATCATCATCAGTGTATGTGATCCCCCTCACTCCCTTCTTAATGGAAATAAATATTTAGTTCCTAAGTAGCTCCTTTTCAAACAAAGAAAAAAAAATTGATAATCATAATCATAATGATAATGGTGATGATGTTGATGATGATAATCCAGTACATCATTAAAGAGGCATTTTCTTACCCTAACTCTTTTCCCCTAACAGCTGTATCAACTAAAGAGCAAACTGGCCACATCAACCTCCGATGCAATGACAGACTTTATGCGATGGCATCCCTCTACAACTGTGACACAAGCTCTCGTTCCTCTTTTGCAATATTGCCCTAACATGCAAGAGCAACACAGGGATGCCCTAGCTCAGTTAATACAAGATTGTTCAGCATCTTTAGTTACACAGATGTTAAGGTTAGTTTTTTTCTTTCTTTTCTTTTCTTTTCTTTTCTTTTCTTTAACCTAATGCCAATTAGTAGACCTATGCCATCTTTTCCGGTGGCAATAAGGGTGTCGCGCAACGCACCAGAACACCTAAAGGTGTCTCGTGATCAGAAGCGAGACAGGCCACTAAGCTCCACGCCTTTCTGTGATATAATGGAAATGGTGGCGGTTGTGTGGTGTTATAGATATCCAATATAAGTATGATTATGTATGAAATATCCAAAGTAGGAAGAATGCATCTGCCAACTCAATAAATGTTTACCGCCTACTGATTCCTGTCGCATGAGAGGTGTCACATTTGCAGTAACCGCTGGAAAAGATGGCACTAGTGACCTCACCAGATTTCACCATTCCTGGAGTTTTTGGGAAAATTTTATTTAATACCTATGCTGTTATTATTATTATTATAAACATTATAATTATTATATGTTATTGCCATCACAAATAGCAGTATAAGGAAAAAAATCCAGAAATGAAGGAAAAGGGTAAAGAGGTGAGATAGGTATGACAAGTAATTGGCTCATTGATAAGCAAGTAATTGTGGAGCCAACTATGTGTAAAGACAATTAACAAACTAAACTTGCAATGGGCGTGTCATGTACTTACATGTCATCCCCAACAGAAGCAAGTTAACTTAATCATGTTTTTTTAGTATTTGCTTCCAAATTTGTAGTGTCAGTATGTTCTATTTTGTTTCATTTAATTGTGTTTGATATGTTCATTATTTTTCTTTTTTGATGTTTTATCTTTCATTCCTCAGTATTAAGTATTGATTTAATAATTTCATTTGATATTCATTTGAAAGGCTTTTAGTTTCCAGTATTTTTGTTACATGTAATTTCTTTTTTCTTCAACTTGGTAATGTACTGTAATTAAATTTGTATTTATGTATCATTGTTTCAGTATGTCTTATGTGGATAATGTAGTCTGTTCTGAATAGCATGCATTTTCTAGAGACTATGGGAGTCAAAATCATTTCTGTATCCCTCTCTTTTGTTGTCTGGCTTCAAACTTAATACACATTTTTATTTAAGAAAAATTGAATTGGTCTTTGGTGATCTGGAAATGTCTTAAAATCTGAGAATAGTGAATGGTTAATGGTTGAAACAAATATATGTGCTAGACATCAAAGGTCATATAGAACTATGGTAAAGAATTGTGACAGAAAGGGTAAAAAATGAGTGAACAATTTGAATAAAATGTGTTAAATATCAAAGGTTATAGAGTGTTATAGGATAGTATGATGGGGAAAGGTTAAAGAGGGGGTGCAAATGAAGTAAATCAGAGATTAGCAAAGGAAAGGGTTAAGGGCACAGAGCGATTGTATCTGTGGCTAGGGTAGAGATAGCTGATAGAGAAGTAGCAGGAGAAGAATCTGGGGAGTTAGATAAGGGAACTGGGGAATGTGGTGAAGTATGAGAAATGGTGCAGATGGAGCAGGAGAGGATGAGGTGTGATGGAAAAGAGTGGAAGGAAGAGGGGTAGGGTGAACTTGAAGAGGAGGAGGATGGATATCGGTAAATACTTTGAATGTAGAGGGAATAGGAGTAGTGGGATTGGATCATGGATGATGGAGTGGAACATTCTCTTGGGTCATGTTGAGGATTTTCAAGAATTTCTGGAGGCAAGTTGGGTGATGGAGGTCTGAGAAACAGTTTCTCTTGTGAGGAGGAAAAGAGGGGATGATTGTTCAAGGAGTAGAGGACTAGGAGGGTGTAGGAGAGGATGTAGTAGGCAAAGATGGTTTGGAATGTTTAGGTTATTTAGTCCGACAGGTAAAGGGAGGAGGAGGCATTAGAGAAGTGATAGTGATTGCAGTACATGGATTTAGATTGGAAAGGAATTTGACTGAGGGAGAGGGGGAATAGAGGTAGAATGGTTCAGAGTAGAGGGAGGAGATACTGGGGGAGATGCTGAGACATTTTGAGAAAAAGGAGGGGAGCAGAATGAAGGACAGTTTTGGAATAAGTAGACAGAGAAAAGCCTTGTTGCTGTGTTCCCTATCTGGTCTTGTGTAAAGTGAGGTCTAGTTTGAATCTGAGAACTGCTACCTCACATACAAGCTTATAGGCAGGGCACCTCCTATAAAATACATTGTGGGAGCCACCACAATTGGTACACATACATGACTGAGCAGGGCAATTTGAATGGTCATGACCAGGTTGGGCACATAGAGGGTAGTGGGCTGTGGAGCAACAGTGTTGTCAGTAGATGTAGGGGGTATTAGTATCAGTGGTCTGAGCCGTGATCAAAGGAGGGGCAAGGGTCAGAAAACCAATGAAATCAAATTAAGTCAATGAAGGGCAAACCTTTATGGCCCTATTAAGGGTAAATAATTTTCATTTCTGGCCATGGTGAGCCTGAAATAAGTGTGGAAAAGAAAGTCTGCCCTTCAGGGTCCACTTAAGGGGCAAGGGTTATTTGATTAACCAAGGGAATACTGTGCTCATGGCTTCAGGAGGCTGAAGAGAAGAGAAGAGAAGGAAAAGGAAAGGGGGAGAAGAAAAAAACATGCAAAATGAAGGGTGAGGATGAGGCCTCAGTCCCCATTAAAATTTGAGCAATTCAAGGAATCTTGATACCTCCATTCAAGACTATTTTATAAAGTGATTTAAAGTCATTTTTTCTTACATTTTTCATGTTTGCTTAATTCTTTTTGTTTAGCGAGTACTTTCATTACTACAGTATACTCTTTCCTCTTCCCAACAAAGTTGAAAAAGGAAGCATTAACATATTTTCAACAAAACAAGATCTCAAACTATAACCTAAATCTGGAACATTGAGAAACATCATATGAGAGTTTAATCTGTTTTAGTTTTTTCCTTACAAAAGATTTTTGATGCACAATGCCTCTTCCTGATTACCATACACATTTAATTTTACTTTTCTGATTCTCAGTTTTTTAGTTCCAGACACAAAGGTATTCTTTTACTTTGGTTTGCATCTTCCATATGTATTGTGCCTGCATGTAATTTTTCGTTTCCCTCCATCATATTGTTAAAGTCAATCCACAAAACAATACTCTACAGTCTTTTACATTTTGAGTACATTTAATAAACCAGAAAGGTCTTTACATACTGTGCACATATTGTAATACAGAGATGGCTTTTTATACTGGGTGTATTTTATAATTCAATATCATCTTTTACATATGGGTACTTTTCTTTTGCTGTATTTTTTTTATTCTTCTTTCTTTTCTTTTTTTTCAATCCAATCTACAGAAGCAGTACATTTATTTATTATTTTTTATTATTGTTTCAAATGTATTTTTTAATTTCTTCAATATTTTTTGCATTTATTTTAGTCTTGCCATGAATATGAATACTTTCAAGAAATACATTTTCACACAACTTTTTGAGTTCTATTTGTTGCACCAAGTTACCTAAAGTTTGATATATGAATATATAGCTTATATGTTTTTCTCTCCTCGCTCTCTTTTTAAAGAAAATGAATATTTAGTTCCTAAGTAGCTCCTTTTCTCATTCTACCATTTACCCCCAGTGCAATATCAACCAGAGAGAGCACCAGCGACATCGACATCCAAATCTTCCAGCTGCTATGTGAAAAGGCCAACCACCAAGCCCAGGCAACACATGAGGCCACCCTCATGTACCTGGGCAAGGCTTCCGAGACCCACAAAACTTCAATAAAGTTTGGACACTGCCTGCTCTTTGTGGTCAAGAAAATGGGGTCTGTTATGCAAGATCGGGAGGGCTTGCAACACATTGTGAACCACCACAGCTCAAGTTTGAAAAAAGCAATTGAAGTGCAGCTTAAAAAGATTGATAGAAATAGATGATGGGCATAGTAATGTATTGCTAATATCAAGTATAATTGTTTTGATTTGCCTGGATGTGTCTGTGATAAAGTGTGATTAAATATTTGAGTAAGAACTTTCCACTCTTTCCTTGTACCTCTCTTGTACATGCTACACATAAATTGTATTAGAAGTGACTTGAAAACTGCACAAAGTTGATTACAAGTGAAAATTTCAAATATTCTGCCAAGATTAAACATGGTCTTTCACCAATACCCACACAGTAAGAAAAGGCATGAGATAAAACCAACAGTATTTAAAACAAATTTATTTCACTTAATTTATTCTGTACAAATAAAGTAGTCTATTTACCATACTTTATTACAATAAATTACCAGTGTGGTAAAATACAATCCTATCTATTGATTTCAGGGCCATGATGGTTTCTCTCCCTCGGCCAGTTCTCTTCCGTAGAGTGCTGATTTGTCCCTGAAAGATAAAATAAAAACAGTGAAGAACATAAATAACGATATATTTACAAAAAAATAAAAAATAAAAATAATAATAATAAAAATAAAAAGAATTTGTACAGAAAATACATAATATTACATCTGGGGAAATGCAGACAAAATATCAGAGGGGAACTAATGTGTGTTACTTAAAAAAAAAGCTGTATTATATGTATATGGCAGAATACAAAGTTAAAAGTATTCATATATTCTTTAGAGTATCTTTTGCAAGGCTAAAATTCAGACATATAAATTGCTTTTAACAAAGAACATTATCAATGCATAGCTACATAGCATGCCTAAATTAATTTGTCCTAGTTAACCCTTTTTACATAAAAATATTACTTGAAAAACATCTATTCCTGGCATCTGTAGTACTTTCTACACGTGTTCAGCTACCAGTAACATCCTGATTTCCCTGTTCCTTGAAAGATTTTTTTAATATTATTCATACAGATGCTATTATCATTATCACTGACATAATTATTACAATGTTATTAATAATACTAATAGCAATAAAAAAATATATTTCCAAAAATCAATGAAACTGGTAAACAGCTAAGATAGGTAGGATTAGGTGGGCATGGCATGTCTATATATACCATCCCTAGAGCCAATAGGTTAAGATTATAATGAGTAAACTGAAATTGCAATGGTTACACAAAAGTCTTATTCTGCATAAGTGAAAAGAGAAGGCAATTTTTTTTTCACTAAGAAAGCATATTAAATTTGCTCTCCCATTTATAACCCTACACATACTGGCTAGACCTTGACCTTCCTTAACCCACAATGCAATATCTATGGGACAAAATCTTACCTGAACATGGTCATTCTATTTGTCTCTAGGTTGTCGAGGAAGGACCCAACCATGAAGCCCAGTAAAGGAACAGACAGGAGCTTGAACATACGCAATTCAAGCTTGACATTGGCAAAGAAACTCATGGTGTAGATCTAAA
>NW_020869469.1:509314-529314 GCF_003789085.1 Penaeus vannamei
GCCCCTGATACATACATACATACATATGCATACGTATACATATGTATACACACACATTTGAGGGGTGTTTATGTACATATATATTTGTGCATTGTAGCTATAACGGCGTAAGGAGCACGTGGTCTCCCAGATTTATGAATCGTAAATTTTTCATATCTAACTTTGGACACTTGGATCAGTCGAAATACCTGACACCCTGTGCTTTTGATTTTGGAGTGCCATGCATTGAAAAAGAGTAATCAGGTATTTGGGATTAACCAATTCCCTAAATCAAATATCGAGATCGATCGAACTAAGAATGCCAAGTTATTAAGATAAAGGGGTATTCCGCATGCCAGGTATTGTAACCGATCGATTTCGGAGGTAATTAATCGAATCAATTATATGTCATTTGTAAAGCACGAAGGTTAAAATTCATTCATGCGAGACACAGATGCGTTATTAAGCCGGTCTCTGTTAAGAGCACTGGGAGCGTCGTCCATTTCACTGCAGATGCCACCTCCTTGCGAATATGGGCCTTGCATGTGAATATTCATAGCTGCATGTCTGTATTTATCTAACTACACACACGTGTGTGTGTGTGTGTGCTTCCATACTTATATACATTCATGCATACATGTATGTGTGTGTGTGTGTGTGTGTGTGTGTGTGTGTGTGTGTGTGTGTGTGTGTGTGTGTGTGTGTGTGTGTGTGTGTGTGTGTGTGTGTGTGTGTGTGTGTGTGTAGCAATGCATGTATATTATGTATAAAGAATATATACGAATGCTGTATATTCAGGAAGTATTATTCATAAAGTCCGTTATTAAATTCAGATCTATTATTTTTTATTGACATTTTTTATTGACAACCCTGAAAAAACTATGTAAATTCTGTTAGATCAGATAGCAGCAATGAAATGCCGAGCTAAATGCAATGCAAACACGTGCACGGCAACATGTAAAATTCTTATTTCTCTATATAATGAGCATTCGTTAAAACATAAGACTCAATTCAGCTAGGCGAATTATTTTAAAGATGTAAAAAAAGAAATATAAATACATTCAGTTCAAATGAATCACGAGATTTTTTAAAAGTATGAAATAGATAGATATATCCACTTTAAAAGGACCATTGAGAAGTCATCTCGACACTACGTCATCCGTCAACCAAATCTCAAAACAAACTAACATTAAAACCTCAAAAATAATTTTCAAAGCGGAAATATAATATATCGAAGAGAACCGTAAGATGCACACCCGGAAATGACATCATCGTGGCGGGAAGCTGCCGGCCAATCAGGGCGTTGTTGACAGTGCGAGGCCGAAGGTCCCCACGTGCAGAGGTAGCTTCACGCCGCTCTTCGAACACAACGTGGTCACCATGCGTGGGATGGAGAAGACTTACTTTTGGGGTGAGATGTGGCTTTAATATTTGATGGGGATGTTTATCCTCGTTTGAATTTTAAGAGAGATTAGGTTTAAGGACAGTCATTCGAACCTTGATTATTACTATTCTACATTTGGTATTACAAGACATGACGTTTCTCTTTGCAAATGGACGGGTTTGCACTTGGCATTTTTTTTTTATTTACCATGTTGCCGTGTCTCGCTTGCATCACAATAACCGTCGATGGAGATACCTCCACCTAGTATAGTTAGGCAATCAGAAACCCTTTGCATATATGTATAAAGTCTTGGTTATATGTATAAGGGCTGATCACGTGGACAAATATTGCACTCAACACGAGTCCTTACCGGCATGCCAGTGGGACTCATCATTGAACACTGAATAACCGAGATATAGAGCCGGAAGGAATTCAGATCCGATTAAACAATGCAGTTTTAAGAATTAGTTGTTGATCACCATGATACAGGGTAGAAGGGTAAGGGAGAAAAGGGGGTAGGAGGAAAAGGATGGGAGAGAAAGAGGGAAAAGGAAAAGTAAATATAGAATTACTAAGACAAAGGTGATCTGGTTTTGCAAGTTCTATTTTCCTCTTGTATTGTATTCCCAGAATTCATAATTTCCTTTATATTTTTCTCCCCGTTTCCTGTTTGTTTTTCATGCCCATTTCATTTCTGTCCTTTGTTTCACATGTTCTGATGTGTAGGTTTACTTGTTTAACAAAATCCTTGTATTGCAAAGTGATAGATATTTGCTAGTGATGAAGAGGAATTTTTGAAGTAAATAGGAAGAAATGTATTTAGGAAATTCCAATTTAGGGGAATTGTTTGCATGGAATTTGGAATTTCCTGAAGCCATTATCAAGGTTATTCCAGAATATTTTGACCTATTCAATCTCTTGATTTTTAAAGGCATAGTTCTCTAATTTGGTATTTGTTACTGAGAGTGACGCACCAGGGTATCATGCGAACCCAAAAACCCAAACCAAACCTTTCCCATATTATTTATTCCATACACCGGGGGCACAACCTCTGTTTCCCCCCTCCATTGTTAGCACATCCTGTGAACTTATAGAATATGCAACATTATGACCTCTGGCTGTGTGAGGGCATTGTGTACTTAGTCTCTAAGCTGTGATATGCAGTAAACATTTTTTTATTTACCGTTAACGGTGAGGCTGATGCAGCTTAAACTATGTTGTATTTACTCACTTTTTTATGCTCTATAAGGTTGTGGTTTTGCTACAACCCTCTATAATGATTCCTTTGGCTTCTGCGTAAATACACCGATAAACCTCTAAGTATATTCTTATAAGATTTCTTGGAGCCTTGCTAGGAAGTCATTGTCAGAGGAGTAGTCGATCCAAGCTCCTATCATACCAGAATACATGGAGCTTTGTTGGCCTTTGAAAGAATGGAATTTCCGGTAAGGTATTTAAAGGTTATGAAAGGGCAATTCAGTCACAATATGAATTTTGATAAAATGATAAAGATAAAGATAAAAGTTTCAAATGTTCTTCAAAGGAAGCTAATAACATGAAATGGAAAACGCTTATTGTACATCTCACGCCCTCTCGCTCTTTAGCTCTTCTCCCACCTCTCAATGATTTTGAAATGTGTATTTTTCCTGTCATATTGTGTAACGGTTTCCTTTTATTTTTGTGTACATTTTACTGTTTTTGTTTTTCATTTAGTATTGATGTTTATCCTGAATGTTGTGGTTGCATAATTCAATAAGTAGCTAATTTTTTGTTTTGATCTTTGAAAGGATATTTATAATAGGCCTTAATTTCTGTTGGGAAGATCTAAAAGGCTTAATATTTACTGTATGGATGCACCAAGATAGGGCAAATTGAAGGTGAGATTCTTGTAGAGAACTAAAAGTTGCAGCTGTCAGTACAAGAAATTATCTGCAGACACGAAAGGTGGGTCACTTTTAGTAACAAATATCCAGCTCAATTTTGCTGGCTGTTCAAACCGAGGTAATGCCACAGATAAAGGAAAAAGGTCATGGAAGCTACCGCTCACAGTCTAAGTACACTATGTGTTCCCGACCATCAGTTCTAGATTAATGTTACCAAGTGATGCAGAAAGATAGAGGGGAAATGGACACTGCTATCTTAGCGTAAGAAAGTCACAGGTACAGCTGTTGCAGCCGCATATTGTCTGTGAAATGCCAAAAATATTCACTGCATATCAGCTCCCTCACACAGCCAAAGTGTTTAGTGGCACAAAGTGCAAAGAAATAGAGGGGTACCCTCTGTCTAGGGAATCAATAGAAGATAGGAAGGTTTAGGTTTGGATTTGTTAGCATAATACCCTTATTTTGGGACTTTGGCTCTGGAAGTTGAGATTCTTGTAGAGAACTAAAAGTTGCAGCTGTCAGTACAAGAAATTATCTGCAGACACGAAAGGTGGGTCACTTTTAGTAACAAATATCCAGCTCAATTTTGCTGGCTGTTCAAACCGAGGTGAAGACAATGTTTCTGGGGATGCTGGGTGGGGGTGGGGGGTCCTCATCAACCCTCCCCGTGGATGGGCAGTGTCCCCATTCACAGCAAGATTGTTGAATAGATTTTATGATTTGGAGTTGGGAGTAAACCAAACTGAAAAGAATTGCCATTAAAAGACTATCATAAATAGGGGCGAGAACTACTTAATGACACATGCAATAATCTGTACAGGCAAAGAATAGTGTCAGTAATGAAAAAAATAGGTCGGGATAAAATGCTGGGTGTGGAGATTGTCCATGGCAATTCGGTGGTGGTCTGATCCCCAAGTTAGGGAAATATGCTGATTAGGCAGGAGTCTCGGGGCATAACCCAAGGGTGAGGAAGGTTTATGGTTCATATTACAAAGTTGTGGATTACAAGGAGTGCCCCTAAGGTTGTTGTCTGGAGTAATTGGGACTTGGTCACTTTGGAAAGCATTATCTTGGGTTGCATTAATTTTCTTTTCAAAATTTCAGATGTATTTGACTCTGTATCATAAGTAAACTCAATCATATTGTGAAACAGTGTTATGTTCAACAGATCATTAAAATATCTCTTGGTTCCTTCAGGACTTACCCTTGATGGGTCTACAAAAGAAAAGACCTGGGAAGGCCAGTGTGTACTAAATAACCTTGAAGCCACAACTACCACACATACACTGTCAATCAGACAGGTAAGAATTGCAGGACTGTTTTGTGCAGAATTCAATTTTGGAAATGTTTTGTTTTCCTAACTGCTATTTGCAAGTGAAACTTATAATTGTCCTCTTTGAATGAAGATCTTGAGCTGGGAACTGAAAAAAGTATGTATAGTTAGTCAGGTATGTAAATAGTTTAGTGTTTGAGGGAACTTACAACTTTTGTAAACTTTCCCTGCCATGATTCATTATGAAGTTGACTATTGTTTGCTTCTTTATATTTATAGCTTTATAGTACTCTCTAAATCATAGATATTTTAGTTAAAGATCTTTGTAAAGAGGAAATAAATTTTCAAGAAGTCAATACTCATCGGAAAACATAAAATTCAGAGTAAAGACTCTAAATGTGGATTTTTATTTTTTATTATCCATTATAAATGTTAATGTTACTAGTATTTGTAACATAAATAAAAGCCATAAATGATCTAATGTAAAAATTGCATTGGGCCTAAGCATCATTAAATTTACTGTTGGATATTACACAGCTAATTGTTCAGACTTTATTCAGCAGTGTTAAGTTTTATGAAGGAATTATGATTTTATTAATATTAAACCTTGACTAACTTTATATGGAAATCCATGTAAAGAGAAGTTAAAAAGTTCACATTAATGTAACTTGTTTCATCTTCAGTGACTTAGTCCCTCTGTCTAACAGGTCGTCTTAGGTCCAGAGGCCAAGGAAGGGGAGGTCAATGTGGTTGAGCTTGAGGTCAAAGGTTACAAGGACCAGAAACACAAAATCCCTGTGTGCGTCACAAAGGCTGGAGGATCATATGTCACAGGTGTTGATGTAAGTAAAATTTTTATGAGAAGCTCAATTTTCATAGTAAATTTTGATTTAAACATAATTTTTCAATATGTTAAGAATTACTTCAGATAGTCCAGTGGGTATGGCTTCACCTGTTATGTATGATGGGCTGGAAGTTGTTAGTTGAGGAACCAACTGTTGTCATCATATAGAAATGAATTAGACTTGTAAGAGATTTAGCTTTCCTTCCTCAGCGGTGATTGAGTTTGGAATGTAGAATGTTGGTAGAACAGGATTTAAAAATTCTTCCAAAAGAGAGATGGATGGATGGATTTCCCCCCCCCCCTGATAGTCTAACATGCCATACATAGGTTGAAGTGTACATTTTTGTTTTATGGTGGACTGTCCTCAATACTGGATGAATTCTGGGGATATTGTTGTCTGTCAGTCAGTCAGTCTTGACAGACTTTGAACTTCAAACCCTCCACTGCTAGCACCATATAGGTCCATCTACTGAGAAATACTGCAATTGGGGACAAATAAAGGTGAAATTAATTGGTAGCGATGATCTGATGTCAGCATTAGGTATTAAAGGAAGATATAAAGCAAAAGAAATAAATAATTCTTATGATAGAGTAAATCATAACTAGACAAAAGTATAATGTACTTCCAACTAGAATGTCATTCATGCCTTCCTCCTCTTTTCTCGTCTTTCTTTGTCTTTCTTCAGTCCTCATTTTTGCTTCTGTCTTCATGCTTCTTTTCCGTTAAGCTTTTCTGAGAATTCTTAACTCTTACACTGCATTCTTGTTACTTTAGCTTTGAAGACTATGCCTGTAGCAAGTATATTGTTTTGTCTTCAAAAGCTTTTCTGAGAATTCTTAACTCTTACACTGCATTCTTGTTACTTTAGCTTTGAAGACTATGCCTGTAGCAAGTATATTGTTTTAAGGAAATGTTCAACATGTCATAATTGTATTATTCATAAGGATGTTAGGAATTATATTTATGAGAATGATAGGAATAGGTGTAATAACCCCCCCCCCCCCCCTGCAAAAAAAAAAAAAAAAAAAATTAAGTAAATAGTTTAGATGAGGTATGGCTAATAATTGGCTCCATGGTTGACTAAGATCTTGTACAGTCATATTTGTGAAAACAAAACATAAAACCACCATGAACAAAGGGTTAATGGTGGCCATACTTAATCTTTGTACAGAAGTAAAGATATTAGCTTATGAGGTACAGATTTCTCAGTCAAGCATTTCCTTGAAGCCTTTAGTATGCAGAAACCGCATGAAGTAAAGATACAGTTAGTATTCATTTGTGTTGGATTTTTTTTTTGTAATCGTAGAGCCCAAAGGTATATTACCAAATCAGACCAAATAACTGATACAGTCCAAGGTAATGCTTACATTGTAAAACCAGGAATGAAATGTCTTATATGCCTACATTGTCAGCTTCTGTATGTTCATGCCTTGATGTTGATGCTCAAGGGACGTCTGCTGTGGCTGAGGTGGATGGCTTGAAAAGGACAGGAGGTTTGATGGTGTAGCCTTGTGGAATTTTGCTGCATACTTCATAGAGGCACCCAAAGCACATTGCAAATCCAGAGTTGAAAAGATGCTTCTGCAATCATTGCAACTCTCAGTTGAATAAAATCATGTACTAGTGAGTGATAAACAATTCCTGGATAACTACTTTTGGGCTGCTTACTATTGTGATTGGCATTGATATGTTATTTGTTTTTGCAACTGTATTGGCTCTTCATCTTTTAGTTCTTGGTCATGTGATGCTGAAATATTTTGAGCACTATTTTCAACAACTTTCATAAACCTATCCTTCTTTGCCAAACTCCTTATTAGTTCAAAACCTTTAATCCCCAAAGCTATCGAGGAAGAGTTGAAAACTAACCCTATATGGGTAAGATGTTGGTAAAGTGAATTTTTAATTTCAGAAAATGGTTTGCAAATATGATAATGGGCATTTACTTTAAATGTTCTAAAACTAAACAGGAATATATAATTTTATTTGGTACCAATATAGATTTTTCAGAAAAGTGAAGTGAATTTTTGGAAGCCAGGGAATACCAGTAAATCGACTGCATATTATACCAAGGTTCTTAGAAGTTCATACCTACTGTCAGCACCATATGTACCTTTTGTATTACAAAATATTGAGTAAGGCATTGGTACAGAAATATAAAATATCATATCCTGATAATGAGAGTTTTGTCAAATTGTTTTTATAGATAGGACCATAGATTATCAGTTTACCTGATAATCTTTAAAAGGTTTGCATCTTTTATGAAATTTGTATTTAGTTGTGTTCATGCTAACCTAATCAGGTAGGATCCTTTTTGACAATTGTTGATTGTATAAGATGAAATATGGATGATATGGCCACTTTCATTTAAAGAGTTATTTGAAAGTTTGTTTTTAATGAATGTTCATTTAGATTGATACAACTTTTGTAAGAATGAAGATTTCTCTATGCATAATACATAGGTCACACATATACCCGCCTAAAGCTCATAAAATTTACCAAGGTAAAGTGTAAATGCATTATTCTTTTACCCTCGCAGGTCCTAATAGAAGACACCCCAGCCATTTTCCGTCTGACACAGGGCTCAGGGCCCATCCACCTCAGTGGGACACATCAAGTAGAGACGACAATCATTGAGGATGATATGGATGACAGCTTGGCTGAGGAGGAGGGCGAAGAGGAGGATGAAGTTGAAGAGGAGGTGGAAGAATTGCCAGTAAGTTCATCTTGGACTTATTGATTCATGCGGGGCCTTTTTTCTTTTTTTTTTTTTTTTCTTTTTTGTAACTGCTTGGTGTTGGAAGTTGTTTGATTGGGAATGTTTTCAGGGCTTTAGTTTAAGTTCTTGTAGAGGAGTGCCTTTTGTTTTGTATTTTTCAATCCCTCTCCCTCTGTTTTCTTGTGTAATTTCTAACTCTTTACTGGTTATGGTAGATCACTCTGGCTCAAAATCTTGTTCATGCATTCTAATGCAGAGATATTTATATTTAGTATTTTGCTACCAGGCATCTTTTATACAGGTTTGTGTTGACAAAAACATACTTTTGAGAACACAAGCTTGGAAATGTAGAATAGCCTCATAAATGTAGCATTGAAATTAATCACACTGAACAGTAGAGAGTTAGATTGCCTGTAATTATAGTTTTAATATAGAAAGCTTTTAAGGTTTATGGAATAGGGGACACATGTGAAGAGACAATTTTCAGAAATTAGAATTATTAGCTAAGAGTCCAAAAGACAATTGGGTTGTCTATGTACATATACCAAAATGTAAATGAATCTAGAATGTAGTCAATAGATTTGTTGCTCCTCATGCAGTACATGTAGTAAGTGCATTTGTTAAAGTGGAGATGGTTGAAATTTAAATTTATGTATGTTGGCAGCCCCCTCTTTATTAAGGCAGTATTTTAAGACCTTAGTTAGAAATAAGGTACTTTTAAGTTCTTAGACCCATGAGGAAAAATTGTAATAGACCCAAAACTTTGTTACCAGAGGAATAAAGGATAGTCGCCTAACTGGGAGGCTGCGCAAGTAGGATACTGTCCCACTGGATCCTAAATGGTTAGCAAGTAACACTTTTTATTCCACATTACCTTGTTAGAATTGTTGCTGTGGACGATTTTGTAAATTTAGCAGTGTTTGGTCTTGTATAGCATGTCTCAAGAAAGGAAGAAAAAAGGTTTTTACCCTTGTATCTTGTTTTAGAATTTGGACTTTAATTTTTAAATTATGATTTTAGATCTTTGACCCCTTTTTGTTGCTGGTATTTGGGATTTAATGGGATAGCTCTGTCCATTTATTCTTCTGATAATGAGCCTGTTTGTATTATGTATCCTAAGCACAAGTAAAAGTACTTAGACTGGAGCCTCTATATAAAATTTACAATTTTTGTATTATTTCTTTGGGAAAGTAAATATCTGTAGTTATTTGTAATGAGATGTCCTTTTCTTCTTTTTTAACAGCCAAAGAAGAAAGCCAAGAAGTAAATTTTGAAGGAATTGGATACATCAAAGCTTCAAGACATTGCCATGTTTTCTATCCAGTCTTTAAAATCATTGTATGATTATGTGTGTCTGTGTGATTGATAAAAGATGAGAGATTTATTTGTTTTTCCTTGTCCTGAGAAGAGATTGGCGAAGTTGTTAACTCACTGCCCACTGTGTGTTTTAGTTTGGTTACACATAGATGACTCCACAAGTACATAGTCACCAACATGTTGATTATTATACTACCTATCTTGCCCATTTATCTTTTTCCTTGATTTTATATTGTCAAATGATTGTTAAAACTTTTATCACAATGCATTACCAAAGTGCCGTATGACCATTGATGTCTAGCAAATCTGTTTTCTTAAAACATTAAACATGGATTTTGTTTGTTAGTACTATGCATATTATAATAATTATAATATCAGTAATAGTAACAGTAACAGCATTGATGTTAATGGCATTAAAAAAAAAATCGTGAAAACACCAAGAAAAGGGAAATAAAGCGAGTCTTCTAATTTGAGTCATTAGTGGATCTGTTGATGTAAACACATTTCACAAAACAAACTATAGAGTGAATCGGTTATAACCGACAAAGCTTGACCATTTCCTGAATTAAAATTCTACCACATGTAGAGGTATTCAAAAAATATTTACATCAAATTTGGGAGACTTTAGTGTCTAGAGAATGAGCAAATGGTACTGTAATCCAAACATGAAGCTTCTGCAGTGTGAGGAAACACAAGATGAATAACTTTTAATTGGAAAAGATGAGATTTTCATATACAAATATTGACAGGCTACATGTAAACATGTATTAAATATTGTGAAAATGTCTTTGAAGTTGTATCAAAAATTAATACAAGATTCTTGTTTTTCCCAAATCCCTGGTGGTCCATCTGTTATGTCTGGCTGACTGAATAATCACTTGACTGCTGCTTGAAAAATGAAATGTAGTTTAACTTTTAAAAATGCACGAGTTCACAAAGTATGTACTTAGTAGCTGAGGTTATAGTGCTTATATGAGCTTTGATTAGCACATTTATTTTGTTTTGTAACAATTAACCATTAGTAGCTGAGGCTGCCATTACATTTTCCCCTCTAATACGAAGCTATTTTTTATGACTGCCACTATGCAGACCAGCTATCTAAGGCCCTAGGGCGTCCACGCAATTGAATTGTGCTTGGCAGACTTTGCTTGTTTATTGTTGAAGCTTGTGTGCAATACAAGGATGTTTGTATCAGGCAGGGTTGTTTATCAATATCCGGCATTAAGTAGCCTTATCTGGTCACTCCATGGGCATAGACACTCCATTGGCTTGCCTCAATTTTGCCATAATAGGCATTGTGTGTCTGTCAGGCAGTATTCAATTGTGTGAATGGGGTTTTACAGTTTGGATTAAGGAAAGGATTTGCCAAAAAATCTATTTAATTTGATATGGATAATGTAGGATGAGAATTAATGGTTGTACACAAGAGCAGTAATCTCACTTTACTAGGATCTATGGACTGAGCTAGTGAAAGGTGTTAAATCTTTTTAGATGTTTATTCAGAAGAAAGTTGCAAAGTCTCACTTGACAGTATTTTATATTTTTAAGTAAGTATTTTGCACAGCCACTATTTTCTGGAGTTGAAAAGATTTTTTTATCAATACAACTGCTAATCTGTCATTAGGGTACATTGACAAGTACTACAGAAAACTGATGTATAAACTGGACAACTTTGAACAAATACAAAAAAAAAGTTAATGGACCAGGAACAGTAGCCTTTGTGGACAAATGAATATCGTATTTAAAGATTGCAGTGCATCATTCCCTAGTCCCCCCCCCCCAAATCCCTTTGGTGTGTGTGTGGGGGGGGCACACTTAGGAGACAGACTGAGTCTGTAGTGAGTCACCTGTACCTTGGACCTCAGCCTTTGCCTCAACTGATTTTACATGGTCTTTTCTTCTCCCCCTTCCCTTTACCTTTTTCTTCATTCCTTCTAATGTCTACTTCCTAAGGTGTGAGAGCCGTGCTGAAAGGATGAAATGTTGGCTTTGTGTCAGTCCTTAATAGCCTTTGTACTCTGTTTGCTCTTCCCTCATTACCTTCTCCACTACGATACTAACCTACAGGGCTCTATACAACCTTTGACATCTAACATATTTTGCCCTAATTGTGAACTCGCTTGTAACCTTTTTGCCACGATACTTCATCATAGTGCTGTATGACCTTTGATGTCTGTTACATTTATTTCCATTCTGGGTATCCACAAACATTGTTTTCGGAACAAAACAAAACAAAAACTTATGCTGGGGCTCCCCCCCCCAACCTCACCCATTCGCTATGTTTTCAGAAAATTAATTCCCCAAGTTATTTGTATTAGGATAATCTCCTACAAGAATTCAGTGTTCATAGCATTCCCAATGAAATGAGATGCATTTATACAAATTTGGCTTAAGAAGTAATTTCCAAGACAGATGAAGTGAAGTAGTAATGCAAGTAAAAATTATTACTTTAATATCAGTTAAAAAAAAAAACTATATATAAGTTGGATGTCTCAAGTTTCTAAAAATAGAAAAGATAATCATGAGTAATGTATGTGGTAGTTTAAGACTGGATATTTGCAGTCACTTGTCTGTTTATGACCCCCAAAACAAACTGAAATTGAGATGTCTGCATGCAAGAAAACTTATTCAGAATTATCAAGTTTATGCTAAATAAATGATGGTTTGTGTATAACAAAAGCCTGACAACACATCATCTAATTATATTGGGTAGCTACAAATAAGGTATCATGATCCCCCCCAATCCCTTGCCCGTTGTTTTGTTGGCGTGTGGGGGGGGGTCTTAGGAGGAGGAGACTGAGAATCCAATGCAGAGATCTCCCCTGCCTAGGTCCTCAGCCCTCGACTCAACCAATTTTGCATGGTCTTTTCTCCCTCCAGCTCTTTCGTTTCCGTCCTTTCTCTAACCCCTTCTACTATGTACTTCCTTTGGTGTAAGAACCGTGCTGAAAGGATGAAAGGCCGACTTTGTTCCAGTCCTGAACGGCCTGCATGAACCATGGGCACGGTATTCCCGTTTTGTTGTTTAGCTCTTACCCCTCAAGGGGACCCTGAGGGGTGGACTGTTTATTTCCCCAACATAGCCAAGGCTTCCCATGGCCAGTGATGAAGATGCAATACCCAAATTAGAGGCAATGAGGATTGCCCCTTCATCAAATAGCCCCATCAATTCAAACTTCCAGCTTCCCGACCCCAGGCTCTCCTTTGACAACGACTCTGAACACTACAACTACTACCCACTCCTCAATGCCTACTAGTGCATTATCCACGTCGACTCCCCGGATGTTAGACTCATGTTCAGGTCATCAACTGTACCCCCACACCCTTTTTCACTAATCACCTCATCTTCCCTTATTACTACATGGCAGCCTTATTCTCCATCTCTCCGGATTACTACCCCCCTCAACAATGCTCCCTCTTCCACACGTTCCTGTCCTTCTACCACACACAACTGTACCAATATCGTAAATACTATATTTAGCCCAGCCAAATGGGACCGATTTTTCGTGATCCCTCCTACAGCTCCTTACTCAGGCAACACTTCTTCAACAAGAGCAAATGGGCAGAGTCCCCTCCTGTACCCGACCCGATCGTTCCCGTCTCGTAACAGTTTCATCTGAAACAAACTATAGCATTATCAAATCTAACTGATTTCTCTGGCAATCCCACTCCTGCAGAACCTCACCCAACCTTAATACTAGTACTGAAACTGTCTCTGTCTCCCCAGCAAACTGCCCTGTGGATATCGATTGGTCAGATTATGGAGGTTACTTATTCAGCTGCCTCAAAGACTGTGATGTAATATCAGTACAGTGCTACTCCATTACTCCTAGAGGTCATCGAAAGAAACCCACCAACATTGCCAAAATTACTTTCCGTACACATGACCCCTTTCTTATCTCAACTACAGCCCCAACACCGTCCCCTCTCCTCCCCGCATACCCGCAGCAGACAGACTAAACGTTCCCTATCGCATCTCGCCTCCACCTACCTTTGCCTTTATTCCTCAGACACCAGTCTCCTCTTCCCCTCCTCATAAGAAAAACCTTTGTCTCACAAAACTCTCCAAGGAACTCCACTGCAGAAACTATGGAAGATATTCAAAGCTATATGCTGGAGACACAAAATTCCACAACTCGTGCTCCCTCCACACTCGAAGTGACTGCCGATATCCATCTCCCTCCTGCTCATATTCCACCTACACCCTTTCCTCCTACTCCCTCTCAACACAACCTAACCCCATCAATTCCGCCTACTACCGATATCCATCTTCCCGATATCCATCCATCCTCCTCCTAATACTACGATATCCATCCTCCTACTCCCCTCCCTCCTACTCCTCAACACAATCCATCCCCCACAACTCCAATTACTGCCGATATTCATCCTCCCGACACCCATCCTCCTCCTACTTTCTCCCAACACAACCCACCCCCCTCAACTCCAACTACACGTACATTCTCCCTCCCTCCATTCCCTCTATCATTTCCACTCCCTCAAGGATAAACACGTGAAGCCCTTATGTAATTCCCTTACCTAGACCCACCATAGCCCATTCACACAGCAAATCCTTTGCCCATCGTTAACCTTTCAAGATTACTCTAGATAGTTGACGTATAGCAACTATCACCCTTCACCCCTCCTTTAATATACTTTCTTATAGTGCTATATGACCTTAGATGCTAGCACATTTATTTTGCGTTTAACCATTAATCATCATGATTTTTCCTTTTTTTTCTTTTTTTATGCTTTTGAAATTTGTAGATGAAGGTGTATCTGCTATTATTCCAGAACCTTTGTCTTGCTTTTCAAATATTTGTCTTGTTTTATTACTCTAATTGTTAGTACCAGTATTATTGTCATAGTAACATCAGTATTTGCTCCTGAGTATTGTGTTGCACAGCTGTGTTGCACAATTTTCTCTCTAATTTGTAAAATTATGATATGAAGACCTTATCTTGTATATACAATTCAAGCTGTCCAGGTTATGAAATTGTTAAGGATCATGAAATAGGTTTTCAACAAATTGTGATTAAACTTTGCCAGGGGTTAATGTGGCTCCATGATCAGATATTGGTAGATTTTGGGATTAGGAGGTTTCTGTTAGCACCAAGAAAGTGGGTATCATACCAAAGGATATCCAGTTTAATTTTGAATATCTGAGGCGTAAGTTATGTAGATTTTAAAAATTCGAGTGATGAGGGTAGAGAGAAACTTTTAGTGCCTTTCTCCTTTTATTTCTGTCCGAGATTTTTACTGGGTTTTGTCCTATGCAAAATATGTTCTCTATAAAAACTCTATCTACATGTCACTTATGTTTCCTCATGACTTGTCGCTGTTCTATTCCTTTGAGTTTTTTCTCATTTGCTGCATGATTCCTCATTATCTTGCCTCATGACTTCTTCCTTTCTTTCTCATGACTATGCTATCTCTTCTCATAGCTTCTCTTTCTCACTTCATGACTTCCCTTTCTTACCATATAAATTGGCTTTTTCTTTTATTTGTCTCAAAAGGAATTCCCTTCTGACCATATGATACCTCCCTCCTTCGCCTCATGTCTCCCATGCTTTGAGTATTTCTGGCCTCACTCATGCTTTATGTATCTAGCCTCAGTCTCTCTTGCCTCACGCTGTCTCTCTCGCTTTGAGTATCTCTGGCCTCATGGCATCTCACGCACTCTCTCTCGCCATATGACTCCACCCTCTTGCCTCATCTCATTTCACTCTCTCTCGCCTCATGACTCCCCTCTCTTGCCTCATGTTGTCTCTCTTGCTTTGTGTATCTCTCGCCTCATGACGCCTCTCTCTTGCCTCATGGCATCTCTCTTGTCTCATGACCCTTCTCTTGCCTTGTGTTCTCTCTCTTGCTTTGCATATCTTGCCTCGTGGCATCTCACACTCTCTCTCTCGCCTTATGTTGTCTCTTTCGCTTTGTGTGTCTCTTGCCTCATGGCATCTCATTATCTCTCGCCTCATGACTTCCCTCTCTTGCCTCGTGGCATCTCACACTCTCTCTCTTGCCTTATGTTGTCTCTTTCGCTTTGTGTCTCTTGCCTCATGGCATCTCACTATCTCTCGTCTCATGACTCCCCTTTCTTGCCTCATGGCATCTCACTCTCTCTCTCTCGCCTCATGACATCCCTCTCTTGCCTCATTTTGTCTCTCCTGCTCTGTGTATCTTTAGCCTCACGGCATCTCACTTTTGCCTCATGATTCCCCTCTTTCGCGTCATATCGGCCCTTCCTCCCTCCCTTTAAACGTCTCATTACTCCCCTCATCCTGGCCTCATGGGTCCTTTTATCTTCCATCCCCGTTCCAGCATGCCTGCCCTTCGCTTCTCTCCTCTGCCCTTCCCCTTATATCTGTTTACATGCTTCGTTAGACAAAAATCATTACCCGGGTCATTCGTTGTAGTTTATGAAAGTTTCCCCTTTTTTATTCCGTTTTTCGTGATTAAATCATTTTCTTATCTTTTCAACATATTTTTTTTTCATTCAGTTTCTATTTCTTTTATTCGTTGTCTTTGCTTATTGATTTTTCCTTATACTATGTATTTTGTTTCCTTCGTCTGTTTTTGTCTGATTTCTCAGTTTTTTGTTTTTTTTTGTTTCCTTCGCCTTTGATTTTTTCTCAGTTGTGTAGTTTTGTTTGTTTCTTTCGTTTTTCGGGGGGGGGGGGGGTTGTCAGGTATCTCCCTCTCCCTCTTCTATTTTTTATTTCGTGAAGTCTTATAATTAGCTTTTCTTGTTTCCTTCGTTTACTGGATTTTCTCTTTCATTTCTTTGTCTTGTTCATGTTTCTTTGTTTTACTGACTTTTACAGGCTTGTTTACATTTTTTCTTTTGCCTTGATTCATCGTCTTTATTGCGGTTTATTTTGTGCCCTTCATCTATTGTTATTTTTAGATATTATTCTAACGAAAATTTAGGTCTTTCACAGCATTATACTCGTAAGTT
Organism: Penaeus vannamei; assembly: GCF_003789085.1. Lineage (NCBI taxonomy): Eukaryota > Metazoa > Arthropoda > Malacostraca > Decapoda > Penaeidae > Penaeus > Penaeus vannamei. The sequence continues at coordinate 525,667 of NW_020869469.1, forward strand.
AATCCTTGTACCAGTCCAATGGAGCTTAGATCATACTGTGCTTTGCAATACTGTGTAGAAGGAATTTTGTTGTTAGCAGTCTTTCTTCAGCAGTCTTGATTTTCACTGCAGTGTCACATACCATGCTCATAGCAGTCAATATGAACGAGGAAGTTCCACTGTGACATATTACAACTCTCGTAGTGCAAAGCCTGTCACCAACAGCTTTCTCTCGTTACACCCAAAGGCGGTGCAGAGTGTGTCAATACTGATATGCAGTGAAGTCAGCATGAAAGATCACCAAATGACCATGAGGATCAAAGTTCCAGTTTCGCGGTAACCGCCCGAAGGCCCAACAATACCCGCCAAAAAGTTTCATTGTTTTCAAAAAATTTCAATATTCAAAACTTGCGGACTTCAAAAGCTACTCTCTCATCTTGCTGTTAAGGGATAATGTTTTCTAGTAAATATGAATGAAAAGTGGCATGATTACCAACAAGGACAAAAATGTAATTTGATGACTTGTTCTCTTCTTTAAATGCTTGTAGAAATAAAGAATGAATAATGAAAACAACCGCATCAGTTTTCATTCTTGTGGCCTAAGCTGATTCGCATTGTGCCCGTCGGAACGAACGAGCAGAGGGCCAAGACAGCTCAAAATCCGTGATGCTCGTTTCCCTCTCCCAGACACTGACATAAATCATAGTGACAAAAATTGCATTCGTAAGAAGTGGAAAGTGCACTGGAAGCATCCTCTAACAACCCAATAGGAGAATAAATACCTTAGGAACGAATAGAATTGCTAATCGGACACAAAAGACTGACACACGGGTGGTTAACGGTTGGAGGTGATTCCCTCTTCGTAAGGGGTGCCAAGAACCCATACAGTGGAAAGGTGTGCAGAATTCTTAGACCATAGACCTATCTCCATCATATACACCGAAGAGTGTGTTAGAAGACTTTAATTTGGGGAACTAATTATTTTAACAACTAATGATTGTCAAAATTCACTTGTTATATATTTCCTTGAATATTTAATTTCCCAGAATGCATTTCCCTTCCAATACCTTGCTCGTTGTTGTGGAGGGGGAGGGGGGGGTGTTAGGAGACAGAGACTGAGGCCAATGTAGGGGATCACTCCTACCGTAGGCCTCAGCCCTCGACTCAACTAATTTTGCTTAGTCTTTTCTTCTCCCACTTTCCTCCTCCGTATCTTCATCCTCTTCTTCTGTCCCATTCCTAAGGTGTGAAAGGCTTCCTGAAAGGATAAAAGGCTGACTTTGTGTTAGTCTTGGACGGCCTTCGGGAGCCATAGCCACGGTATTCTCTTGGTTAATTGCCTATCCCTTACTTTTCTTTGCCCCATTTTATTCAGGTTCACCATGGCCGATGAAAAAAATACCCTTAAAGCATTGCTTGCCCTTCAACTAGCCTATCTGAATTGATTTTGATGGCTTTCCGACCCCTGCCCCTCCTTTGACCACGGCTCCGACCACTGGTACTGATACCCCTTCCTCGACGTTTACTGACAATTCTATTCATTCCAAACCACCCATCCAGGTTATTATTCAACCTCTAGAATGCACCCCTTCCTCTCTCCCAATAATCTCCTCTCCATCTCCTACTGCACAGTCTTCTTCCATTTATTACTTCCCTTATTACTACTCTTCATCCTTATTGTCCTCCCTCCCACAGATCTACTCCACTCCACACCACCCTATCTTCCTCCCGCCCTCGTCCTTCCACTACTCTACCCTTTCTCCCCCCTCGCCATCTCCATAAGATGTTTCTGCATCTCCCCCAGTATCTCTTCCCTCTACCCTGAACTATCCTAACTCTGTTGTCCCTATCCCCCAGTCAAATCCCTTTTCCGTTCTTTAATCCAATTTCTACCACTTCTCCGATGTCTACCCTTCCCCTCGCGTTACCTGTTGCACCTAATCATTCTACTCCATCTTCGCCTTCCACACCCTCTCCTATATCCTCCTTTTCCTCTGCTTCTCGAACATCTATCCCTTCTTCTCCTCCTCACAAGAGATCCTTTGTTTCTCAGACTTCCCTACCCAAATCTCATGAAACTCTTGAAGACAAAAAAATCCTAGACGTGACCCAAATAATGTTTCGCTCCAATCTCTCTATTCCTAGTCCCTCTGCATTCGAAGTATTTGCCGATTTCCATCCTCCCCCCCCCCTAAGTTCCCTTACCCCACTTCCTACCATTCTTTCCCAACACACCTCATCTTTTCCTTCTCCATGTACACAATTACCTTTTCGCTCTCCATTATCCTTACCTCTCCCACCTAAATAATCACATGAATCCCTTCTGTCACAACAGGGCCCTTCTCAGAATTCCTTCCTCTCCTGACGCTCTTCCTGATACTTCACCTTCTCCAGTCCTCTTATCTCATCCCCCAGATTCTTCTCCTGTTGCTTCTCCAACAACCATCTCTATCCGTGTTACCCGTTGATTATTTCATAATAGCTCCTGTACCAACTTTTCCTTAAAGCAATGTTTCATGCAATCTCCCTGTGCCCTTTGCCCTTTCCTTTACTAATCTCCGATTTACTTTGTTTGCATCCCTATGTACCCTTTTCCTTGCCATACTATCCTATAGCACTAGAGCCTTTGACATTTAACACTCTTAATCTTAATCGTAATTCATTTTTATCATTTTCGCCACAATACTTTACCGATATGCTATGTGAGCTTAGATGTCTGGTACATTTTTTTTACCATTGACCATCAATCAGAATGTAAATGAAAATATGAAAACATATTTAGCTTGTATTTATTGTGCATACATGTTTTTGAAGTTTTCATCTTTTTAACATTTAGTACGCATACGTCGCAAATAGCCTTAGCTGTTGACGCAGTATATAATTTCAAGTAATCAATCAATCTTATATTGAATCAAATAAATCCAGGTGTGTTGTTTAGCTCCCATTCCTCATGCTTTTGCTATAAACAACACAAATAGGAGAATCAAACCTTCTTTGTTTTCATACCCGTCTCCCCAACCGCACATCTTCCTTGTACCCTCCGGACTCCCATTCCTTGATACACACGGGCACCTAGCTCATCGGATTGTCTCCTCACGAGACAATCCTACATGGATGAGGCCTGGGTAGTTCGACGAGACCTGTCGTGAGAAATTAGTGATGGGCCGAGGGCCTGCCTGGCGGGTCGCCATGAGGGACCCTCGCAAATGAAGTGAAGGACCAGGGGCGACGCTTGAAAACATTTTTTGGGGGGTGTCGGGAGCAAGGTTACCGGGTAACATTTAAAAAATTAAATCCACACTTCATACTTTTTAATATGTTGTTTCGAAAAGGACCAAATTGAAATGAAAATGAAAACTTCGAGTTACAAACCATGATCATTGACTTCTTAATTAAATTATGCCGACCACCAAGTCTGCCGAGTAAATTGTAATTTTTTTCCATTCTGCCGAGTGAAATGACGAATTGTGACCTTTGGGGGGGTATCGTGGCATCGCGTCTGTGAAGGACATACACACACCTCGGCGTATATTGTTTGATTCCTTATAAATGATACAGTCAGCTCCACTAGCATTTCAAATTGTTTTGTAGTCATCCTAAAATCATAAACTTTCTCTGCCAAAGCTGGGAATAAATACTCAAAACTCCCATACTCAGGTCTTCTAGCTT
>NW_020869469.1:551814-554314 GCF_003789085.1 Penaeus vannamei
CACACACACACACACACACAACACGACACACACACACACACACACACACACACACACACACACACACACACAACACACAACACACACACACAACAACACACAGGCACACACACACACCAGCACACACACACACAACACACACACACACACACACACACACACACACGACACACACACACACACACACACGCACACAGGCGCACACACCACACACGGCAACACACACACACAGTCACAACACGCACAACCGCAAACACGCCGCACACACGCACACAAACAACCAACACCAACAACCACAAACGACACAGAGAGAGAGATAGAGAAGAGAGGAGAGAGAGAGAGAGAAGAGAGGAGAGAGAGAGAGAGAGAGAGAGAGAGAGAGAGAGAGAGAGGAGAGAGAGAGGAGAGGTGGAGAGAGAGAGAGAGGTGGAGAAGAGAGAGAGGTGGAGAGAGGAGGAGAGAGGTGAGAGAGGTGAGAGGTGGAGAGAGAGAGAGAGTTGGAGAGAGAGAGGTGAGAGAGGTTGAGGTTGAGGTAGAGGTAGAGGTTGAGGTAGAGGTTAGAGGTAGAGAGAGGTAGAGGTAGAGGTAGAGGTAGAGGTAGAGGTAGAGGAGAGAGGGAGAAAGGGGAGAGGAGAGGAGAGGGAGAGGGAGAGGGAGAGGAGAGGGAGAGGGAGAAAGGTAAGAGGTAGAGGTAGAGGTAGAGGTGAAGTAGAAGAAGTAGAAGTAGAAGTAGAATAGAAGTAAAGTAGAAGTAGAGTAGAAGTAGAATAGAGAGTAGAAGTAGAGAGAGGTAGAGGTAAAGGTAGAGACAGACAGAGACAGAGACAGAGACAAGAGACAAAGACAAAGAAAAGACAACAAAGACAAAGAAGGCAAAGGCAAAGGCAAAGGCAAAAGGCAAAAGGCAAAGGCAAGCAGGCAGAGAGACAGAGAAGACAGAGAGACAGAGAGACAAGAGAGACAGAGAGACGAGAGACAGAGAGACAGAGAGAGCAGAGAGACAGAGAGACAGAGAGACAGAGAGACAGGAGAGACAGAGAGACAGAGAACAGAGAAGACAGAGAGACAGAGAGACAGAGAGACAGAGAGACAGAGAGAGAGACAGGAAAGAGAGAATAGAGACGAGAGACAGAGAGACAGAGAGACAGAGAGACAGAGAGACGAGAGACAGAGAGACAGAGAGACAGAGAGACAGAGAGACAGGAGACAGAGACAGAGACAGAGACAGAGACAGAGACAGGAGACAGAGACAGAGAGCAGAGACAGAGACAGAGAGAGACAGAGACAGAGACAGAGACAGAGACAGAGACAGAGACAGAGACAGAGACAGAGACAGAGACAGAGACAGACTATATATATATATATTATATATATATATATATATATTATATATATATATAATATATATAAGACGAGAGAGAGAGAGAGAGAGAGAGAGAGAGAGAGAGAGAGAGAGAGAGAGAGAGAGAGAGAGAGAGAGAGAGAGAGAGAGAGAGAGAGAGAGAGAGAGAGAGAGAGAGAGAGAGAGAGAGAGAGAGAGAGAGTTAAACAGATCCTAAGACATATAAGACTAAGTGCAAGATAGCATACATAAAAAGAATGATAGATAACAGAAAGACAGTTAACTAGACACACAGACAGGAAGACGAGGTAAAAGACAAACGATTATGTGCTCTGTACACCATAAGCCCCGAGAGCTTCATTAATATTCAGTATATATCATGATCATTGCAACATGATTGACGGACGGAGGTTACTAAGGAACATTTCGGTGGCGGGAGCTCTTAGGTGAGCCATTGTCCTAATTTTATTGCGGCAATTTCCATTCTCTCATATAGATAAGTCTCCCTTACTAACCCCTTTTTCTTTGGATCGAGCCATGTTGCCCCTCTTTGGGCTGTAGTAATGACGTCATCCATCATGAATGTGTAAGTTGAGAGACGAGAAACAACGACAAGCTTGATGGGACCAAACTACATTTTACAACTAGACTTTTCTGCTACACTGGACGAGAGCAAATGCCTGGCGAGACTATGTAGCCTCAAGAACCTCGAGTCCGTAAGGGCGATTCTGACCTCCCAAACTCACAGTTCGTCGACCTTCCGAGGCTGCCGTGTTCCTCCGCGCCTTGCAGTCACAGCGAGTGAACGGTATACAAGGGAAAGCGAGCCAGTTAATGTTTAGTGCTGACTGCATTGCACTTTCCATTAGCTTTACTGCCAGAATATGTAATTTGATGTTTGTTGAAATCCTCCACGTTCTTGTGGCGTCTTATTCTACCGTGTATTCTTCGGGTAATGAAATTTACATAAGAAGTTTCTGGTGCGGAACCGTCATAATTTGGAGTAAGCCTGTAGCTCATGGCAGCAACATGTCCGCCGTTAGCGAGCGCGATAAACTCATAAAAAAGAGCACTGCTATTATCATATTACCCGCGCAGTCACAACGCTAAAAGACCTACAGGCATTTAGGAAAAATGTGCTCTCAAACTTATATTTTG
>NW_020869469.1:561814-569967 GCF_003789085.1 Penaeus vannamei
TCTCTCTCTCTCTCTCTCTCTCTCTTTCTCTCTTTCTCTCCTTCTCTCTCTCTTCTCTCTCTTCTCTCTCTCTCTCTCTCTCTCTCCACTCCTCTCTCTCTTTCTCTCTTTCTCTTTCTCTGTCCTCTCTCCTCTCACTTCTCTCTCTCTGTCTCTCTCTTCTCTCTCTTCTCTCTCTTCTCTCCCTTCTCTCCACTCGTATGATTTACTTCGCCATTATATCACACAAATGATTCAGCTGAGGGTAATCGGCAGTATATCCAGCATATGCGCTTGGAATAATTGAATAAATTACCAAAACATTTTTCATGAATGAGATTATGGCTTGCGCATTCCATATACAGCATGTGTATCATTTTGAAAATATACTGAAAAAATCATCCCTTTATGAAGAGTTTTAAGAAATCAGCAAGTTCTTCAGTAAAATCCTGCATTGGCTACTTATGATTTATCCACAGAACTAATATTTTTTTGTATATAATTTTTTAAAAACATTTTCCTATCTCTATACTTACTATACTGCGTTTATATTTGTTTCTCATTGACGAAGGGACAATTCTTTATACGAAAGGAATTTCAAATAGAACAGCAAAAAGTCTTTATCTATTTTAAGGAATTAATGTTGAATATATTACTCCTATATCTCACCTTTATCGTTTCATTTTGATGTTAAAAAGTTCAGTAAAATTACAGTAATATCTACACAAGGATGAATATGAAAGATATTTTGTTATTGGCATTTCAGTTTCATAATTTCATATTTTTAACCGAAGTGCCTACATCAGTCATTAATTCTTTGTGAAATTATTACTCTCATTCATAGTTTTTTCACACACACACAGAAAGAAAAAATAACTTTGTACACAGCTTATTAAAATTTCGGGTTGGAATGCATAACTGGGATTCGATTCAGTTATACTCGATTTAGAATATAATTGTTTTGTTTTGCTGATTCTCTTTTGTCTATTTTGTTTTTTTTGTTTCGTTTCAGGGAACTTATAGGATATTTTTATGGGAATATCTGGAGTGAAACTGTTGCGATAATTTTTTGTTTTTTTCGGTAGAATTATTGTAGTGATGATGATATATGTATTATACGTACGGTCAAGTGTGGGTCGGTGAGCATGAATATTTGCTTAGAGAATGAATAAACGAGGAAGAGAGAGGGAGAGAGGAAACAGAAACAGAGAGAGAGAGAGAGAGAGAGAGAGAGAGAGAGAGAGAGAGAGAGAGAGAGAGAGAGAGAGAGAGAGAAGAGAGAGAAGAGAAGAGAGAAAAGAAGAGAAGAAGAAAGAAGAAAGAAAGAAGAGAGAGAGAGACAGACACAGACAGAGCCAAAGACAGACATACAGACAAACAACAAACAAAACAGACACAAAACCCAAAAAGAAAACCAATTCCCATAGAAAAACAAACAAACAAACAAACAAAAAACAGACAAACAAACACAAAAAATCCAAACATACGAATGAGTCTAACCCAGCGGTCAGGTCAGATGAGTGAGCAACCAGACAGCTGACGTCCAAGTGAGTGACACTAAGTGGTAATAGGAAGCAGAAATCCAGCAGCAGTTCCCCACTTAATGGTTGTTAGTGGCTGGCTAATGGGAGAGGGGAGGAGCCTGCGGTAGAGAGCTTTTAAGAGGATGAGTATCGAGGGATGAATATTTGACGCATCGAGAGGATGGATGAAATTATTCAGAAGACAAAAAGAAAGAAAGAAAAAGAAAATCTTAAAAAAAAGATTAGGAAAAGATTCGAAAGACAAAGAGAAAGAAAAATTGGGAAAAGAAAGAAAATGAATTAAGAAAGATATGATTGTAAACAAGAAAAAAAAAAACAATCTTAAAAAACAATTAGGAAAAGATTCGAAAGACAAAGGGAAAGAAAGAAAGAAAGAAAGAAAAATCTTTTTAAAAAATTTGGAAAAGAAAGAAAATAAATTAAGGAAGATATGATTGAAAACAATCAAATAACAACAAAAGGGGAAAGAAATCAAATCAAATGTTATGCATAAGAGAAAGAAGGGAAAATTGAGCACTAAAAATATATGGATTTATATTAGAAAAACAACAGAAATACAAGCAATATGGACGAAATATGAGGACATAGAAAAAAAAGACAAATCTAAAAATATGTCTTGAGAGGATTTACCTCCCAGTTTAAATCCTTCCCGATTCTAACCCCCACCACACCAAAAAAAAAAATAAAAAAAAAGAAAATGAAGGAACGTGAGAGATGAAAAATTCCCAATTTCGATTCATGAAAGAAAGGAATTCAGTGAACAAGATTCCTTCGATTCAAGATGCCCCAAAGGATCACGAAGGGACTGATAAAAGGATTCCAGATTCCAAGGAACACGAAGTAGAAGGAGCTCAGACATATTCTCGATTTCCCAAGGAAATACGAAAGCACTGAGTCTAGATTCCAGGAATTCAAGAAAAAAACAAAAAAGGAAAGAAACGATTCCAAAGATTCCAAATTCAAAGAAACAGGAGAGAGATGAAACATTCCAGATTTTAATAAAACACGAGATTCGTAGATTCCAGATTCCGGATTTACAGATAGCACGAAAGAAAAAGAGAGAATTTCGAATAGAGTTGTGTTGTAAGGTCTTTTCCTCTCTCTTTCCCTCTCTCTCCCTCTCTCTTTCCTTTCCTTTTCTCTTCTCTCTCTCCCATTCCATCTCTTCCTCTTACACCTCCTTCCCCTTTTTTTTTTCTTCACTTTCTCTCACTACACCCACTCTTCCTTCCTCCTTTTCGCCATTTCTCCCTCTCCCCTCGCACTCCCTTCCTACTCTTTCCTTCTTTCCCTCTCCCTTTTCTTTATATTCTCTCTCTTCTCCCATTTCGCCTCTCCTTCCCTTTCCCTTTCTTCCCCTTCACCTCTCTCCCTCTCTCTCTCATTCTCTTCCCCTTTCACTCTTCTCTTTTACTTGCTTAACACCTTTGTCCCATCTTCTCTCCCCTATCTTCCCTACCCCTCCCCAACCCCATCCTTTCTCCTCCCTCCATACCCCTCCTCTCCTCTCCATCTTCCCATCCTCCCTCTCCCCTCCCACCCTTCTCCCTCTCCACTCCCCAACCCATCCTTTCTCCCCCCCCCCTTCTCCCTCTCCCTCCCCCTCCCACTACCCCTTCTTCCCTCTCCCCTCCCCCTCCCTACCCTTTCCTCTCTCCCCTCCCTTCCTCTCCCCCTCCCCCAATTCTCATCCTCAACCCCCTTTACACTACTCTTATACCGGCCCCCATCCCTGTCCTCCTCCCTGTCACTCACTCCTCCCCCCTCTTTAATCCTCCAACTGCCCCCTTCCCCTCTCTCCCTCCCTCCTACCCCTCTCACTGCCAACTCCCCCCTCCCTCACGCCTATCCTCCCACCCCTATCCCTCCTCCCTCCTCCCTCCTTCCTCCACTCCCCTTAAACTCCACTTCCCCACCCACACCCATACCCCTATCCTCACCCACCACCTCTCCTACCCCCCCCTCCCCTTCAACTCCACCTCCACCCCCTTCTCCCTCCCTCTCTTCCCCCCTTCCCCACCCCAACCCCACCCTATCCTCCCTCTCCCTCCCTCCCTCCCACCCCCTTCCCCCTCTTCCCACCCCCTCCTACCCCCCCCTCTCCCCCGATATGACGTCACCGCGCTTTCATGGTTAACTTGCTTTTACGATGTAGTATAACCCGTCTTCGTTCGCTTTATTTTCTTATTATCTTGGGAAGTTATGGCCGGAGCTATTTATGGGTGCGGGCGGCTCCCCCTTCGCCTTTTCGGGTGGGAAGGAGGAGGAGGGAAGGATTAGGAAGAGGGAAGGATTAGGAAGGAAGGAAGGAGGAGGAAGGTAGGATTAGTAATGAAGGATTAGGAATGGAGGAAGGATTAGGAAGGAAGGAGGAGGAAGGAAGGAGGAGGAATGAAGGATTAGGAATGAAGGACTAGTAATGAAGGATTAGTAATGAAGGATTAGGAAGGAAGGAGGAGGAGGGAAGGATTAGGAGGAGGGAAGGAAGGAGGGAAGGAGGGAAGAGGGAAGGAAAGATCAGGAGGGAAGGAGGAAGAGGAAGGAGGGATGGTAGGGAGGAAGGATTAGGGAGGAGGATGGAAGGAAGAGGAAGGAAGAATTAGGATGGAAGGAGGGAAGGAGGGAAAGAGGAGGAAAGGGGGAAGGATTAGGAGATGACGGAAGGAAGGATTAGGATGGAAGGAGGAGGAGGAAGGAAGGGTGAAGGAAAGGAGTGGAAATGGTGAAAAAGAAAGACGAAAGAGAATGAAGATCAATAAGAGAGAAGAAATAAAAGAAAGAAATGTAAGGGGAAAAGACAGAAGAAGATTAAAAGGAAAAGATAAAGAGATTAAGAATGAATGGGTAATGAAAGAAGAAGAGCAGAGAAGAAGGAAGAGCAGGAAGAAGAGGAAAAAATGGAAAACGAGAAACAGAGGCATATATAATAAAAGAAGGATAATAGGGAACTAAAAAAAATGTGTGAATCAACAAGAGAAAGATAAAGAGAGAAAGGAAGAGAGAAAGAAAAAAGAAGAGAAGGAAGGGAGAATTAAAAGAGGGGGGAAAGAGAAGAAGAGGAAAGAACGGAAGGGAAAGAGGAAGAAGAAAATGAAATTTGAAGGAAAAAGGAAAGAGGAGAGGAAAAGAGGAGAGGGAAGGACGAAGGTAGAAGGAATATAGAAAGAGAGTTATTTATATTGTAGAGGAAAAAGAGAGGGAAAGTTTTAGGGAAAAGAGAAGAAAAGAAGAAAGAGAGGAAATGGAGAAAGAAGAACTGAGAGTTGGAGGTGGGAAGCAACACTCTGTGTTTGTGTGCTTGTGTGTGTGTGTATATATGTGTGTGTGTGAAAGAGAGAGAGAGAGAGATAGATAGATAGAAGATAGATAGATAGATAGATAGAGAGAGAGAGAGAGAGAGAGAGAGAGAGAGAGAGAGAGAGAGAGAGAGAGAGAGAGAGAGAGAGAGAGAGAGAGAGAGAGAGAGAGAGAGAGTCAGAAATACTTTGAAACCGAAACAGAAGTGAAGCATCACATCATAAACAATTATCTCTTTCTTAATATTCCTATTATCCTCACTGTGATCATGTCGCATTTCTGTAAAATTAACAACAAAAATCCATGATAATGCTAATATGATAAAGATATTGAGAATGATAATAATGATGATAATAATAATAATGATGAATGATTGATAATAATAACAATAATGATGATGATAATAATAATAATAATAACAATAATGATAATAAGTAATGATGATAATAATAATAACATGATGAATAATATGAAATATAACATAACAATAACAAAAAATGATGATAATAATAGTGATAATGATGATATAATGATAATGATAATAATAATGATAATAGCGATGGCAATGCTAATGATAAGGATGATGAACGAATATTACTACTCTAATTGTACTAATGATGCTGATAATAATATTGATATTACTACTACCAATATTACAATCGCCACTACTACTACTAATGACAGTAAATACAGCAATTACCGTAGTAAAAATAATGATAATAACAATAATGGAAAGAACAATGGTAATGGTGATAATGATAATAATGTTAATAATGCTACTACTATTCTATAATATTATATTGTTATTACAACTACTATTGCGTAATGATAATGATGAATAACAATCATTAATCAAATGATTGATTAATTCTCCATAATTATTCTATATATTACATTGTGTCATTATCATTGCCTACAACAATTAACAATATCTAATACAGTCATCTTTATTGTCGTATCACATATGACACACAAACACGTCCATACATATACATATTACAGGCACACGCACACATAAACATACACAGACACACGCACATACACATAAACATACATACACAGACACATACACATACACATAAACACACATGCAAAGACACACGTAAATACACACAAGACACACATACACATAACACACAGAACCACATATATACCCTCACATGCCAACACGATTCCTCAAGCTATCCTCCCCCTCTCCCCTCCTCCCCTCCCCCCCTCTCTCCAGGCTTGAGACATATCGCAATATATATACTTCAGCACAAAGTTATAATGTAACTCCGCGCATTAAACTTTCGTATGGTACGAATATACGGGTGTTTCTGGGGGGGGGGGGGGGGAGGGGGGAGGGGAAGGGAGGGAGGGAGGAGGAGGGGAAGGGAGGGAGGAGGGAGGGGAGGGAGGGAGGAGGGAGGGAAGGGAGGGAGGAGGGAGGGGAAGGGAGGGAGGGAGGAGGGGGAGGGGATGCAGGGAGGGAGGGAGGGAGGAGGGTGTATGGGAGGGAGGGGGGAGGGGGAGGGATAGGTCAGTGGACACGCGTGGAGAGAAATTCGCAAGAAGTCGGAATTCGCAAATTAAACCATTCATATTTCAGACTCTCTCCGACAGCGACCCGTCTTCCCGCCCCCCCACCTTATCCTAAAGACGAACGAAGTTACCCCTTCGAGTCCCCCGCGCTACGTCACAGAAAACGGGAGAATCTGGTAATTCTCTTTTGCCAATTACGAAACAAACTTACGAAACACATTTTCCGTAGTACAAGCAAAGCAAACTATTTTTTGGATTAAATTTCTAGACTGATGTAACGCTGAGTGGTTCTGAACAACTGTATATATATAACAAAAATCCAAAACTTTGGCGGGAAACTCGAACGTTAACTTACACAAAAGTTATGAAACACGATGTTCTGTCAGGAGACACGGAACTTCACACTTAAACAAATTAGTGTTTTCTTTTTAACTATCACCGTAATTATCAATCTAATTATGTGTTGTTATCGCTGTTACCATCATTAGTCGCTGATGTCATCATTATCATCAATGCTATGATAATTTTGATTATTATTTTCATCAAAATCTTCATCTTAGCGATATCACCACTGTCATCATCATTATTACCTTTATTAAAGGGAGAAAGAGCGGTGAAGAAGAGAGAGAGAAAAAAGAAAATGGTAAAAAGAACATTTAAAAAAGCGAAAGGAGAAAGAGGAAAAGAAGACTATCACAAGGGAAAATATATAATTAGGAGGAGGACAGAGAGAGAGAGAGAGAGAGAGAGAGAGAGAGAGAGAGAGAGAGAGAGAGAGAGAGAGAGAGAGAGAGAGAGAGAGAGAGAGAGAGAGAGAGAGAGAGAGAAAACATTGAAAAAGAACGTGAAAAAAGAAGAAAGAAAAAGAAATTATTGGAACAAGCGACTACGAAAGAAGAAGAAAATAAAACAATATCACACATTCACAAAGAAAGAAAGAAAGAAGAACAAGTAATCGTAACATTCCGAAGAATTAAATATTCCTTGGCCGCCATAAAATCGACACGCAGCGTCTTGAAGCAGATCCGACATCGAAGCGAAATCCACACAACCTGAGCGATCTTCACCAACCTTTTCTCATGTTTATTCTTCTTCAAATTAATCTTCTTTCTTTTTTTATTTATTTATTTCTTGATCTTCTTATTTTTCTTTTCTTTTTTATTTGTCTCCATCTCTCTTCCCTTTCTGTCTTTATCCATCTATCTCCCCCTCCTCTGTCTCAATCCTCTCCCAATCTCACATATCCCTATCCCACACTCCTTACCCCCCTCCCTTTCTCTCTCTCTCTCTCTCTTCCATCTTTATTTCATCCCTACCATCCCCCCTCCCCCCCTCATTTTTCCATCTCTCTCCCTCTTTATGAAATATTAATGTTCATCCTCCAGTGTTTCCCTCACCCGTATCCTTTCCTTCACAGAATCGCACCCTGAAAATCCCTTTACGCTTCCTCTACTTCGTCTTCTTTATTCATGTTTTTCCTTTTCCCCCTTTCGTCTCTGATTTATGTCTCGGTTTTCTTTTATTCAAAAATTTGTTTCGTTTACTGCGCAATGTATATAATCTATATACATATCTATCTATCTGTAATTTATCTCTCTCTATATATATACATATATGTACACACACAGACACACACCCACCCACACACACAGAATAGACACAACACATACATTTGCATATGTATAATATATGTATATCTATATCTATCTATATATGTGTAACACAGAACACACACACACACACACACACACACACACACACACACACATATATATATATATATATATATATATATATATATATATATTC
>NW_020869469.1:582182-589682 GCF_003789085.1 Penaeus vannamei
GGAGAGCCTCAAGAGGAAGGAGGAAGCAAAGAAAATCTTAGACATGGAGAATAACGATGAGAATAAAGAAGTATACAAGTTGGCAAAGAAAGAAGCAAAGAAGAGTGTTGCCCGGGCAAAGGCAAGAGCATATCAAGTGCTGTATGAGGACATGGAGACTATCGATGGACAGAAGCAGGCATTGAGAATGGTGAAGCAGAGAGACAGAACTCAAAGGACATCTACCAGCCAAAGCTGATCAAGGATGAAAAGGGCAATTGTTAGTGGGAAAATGCTGAGATACTGATAGATAACAGGAATATTTCAACAAACTGATGAATGAGGAGAACCCTAGAAAAAATAGGCAAGAGACCCAGAGTCGTGGAGAAAGAGATTAGCGAGATTACAACGAGGAGGTGGAGAAATCTCTGAAGAAGATGAAGAACGGTAAAGCAGTGGGCCCGGATAACCTACCAGTCGAGTGTAGAAGAGCTTAGAATTACTTGAGATGAATATATGAAGCAAGAACTCAACAAAAGCATGGAGGAGAAAATCCCTGATGGATGGAGGAAAAGCACTTTAATGCCAATTTTCAAGAATAAAGGAGATATCATGGAATGTGATAACTACCGAGGTTCCAAGCTCATGAGCCAGCAGCATGAAACTATGAAAGAGTGCAGGAAAGCCGAGTAAGAAACGTCGTGGAGATCAGGGAGGGACAGTTTGGCTTCATGAAAGGCAACAACAGATGCCATCTTTGTGTTGAGGCACTTACAAGAGAAATTAAAAGAGGGCCAGGATGACTTACACAATGTGTTTATGACCTGGAGAAGGCCTATGACAGGCGCCAAGAGAGAAGCTCTATTGATGCATGGGAGATAAAAGGGTACCTGTATAATACATCAGAGTGGTTAAAGACATGTACGAACGTTGCGTGACTGAAGTGAACTATGCAGTGGGAACTACACAAACTTTACTAATAAAAGTCGGATTACACCACGGATCAGCGTTGAGTCCATTTCTATGCCATCATTATAGACTCGCTCAGAAAAGATTGCAGAAAGAAATCCCCCTGGCATGTGATTGCCGATGATGTGGTACGACGAGAGAGAAGCGAGAGCTGGAAATATGGAGCTGCGATGAGAAAAGAGGAAATGAAGATCTCAAGATCAAAGACTGAGTATGTGCCTGAATGTGACATCAACTGGAAGTGTGATGTTGCAGAGATAGTTACCAGAAGCAATGGCATTTAAGTACCTGGAAGTACACTTGAGACAGATGGAGGAAAAGGGGCAGAAGTAAACCGAAGGATTCAATGTGGATGGAACAACTGGAAGATGTCTAGCATCCTCTGCGACATAAGTACACCATTGCAGGTGAAAGACAGGATCCACAGGATGGTAATCCAACCAGCGATGATATATGATATGGAAATGAGCCCCTGACTACCCGTGACACCGAGACTAAAAGTGGCAGAAATGAAACTAAGCACATGGGCACGTGGCCACACATTGGAAGATCACGTGAGGAACGAAGTGATTCGAGAAAATTTAGGGAATCATGAACATCACGTCACAGTGCATGGAAGCCGACGAAGGTGGTTTGGTCATGTGAAAAGAAGAGACGAGGAGTATGCTGGGCGTAGTGTGCTAGAGAGGGCACCACCAGGAAGAAGACGAAGAGGAAGGGCGAAAATGAGATGGATTGACTGCCTGAAAAAAGACCAGGAAGAGATAAAACCAAAGGAGGAGACGCTCTGGACCGGGAAACTTGGAGGAAGAGGATAGCTGCAGGCCCTGTAACGTAAACAGGACAGCTTGGAGGACACAGAAGAGAAATTATGTCTGTGTTATTCATGGACAAATCACTGACTAGGAATTATTATTTTTTTCTCTTTATAGATCATACAGTAGTGAGTGTGTGGGTGATCTTGTGTGTATGTTAGCGTCCACGAAGATTTTGAAAATAGGACGAAAGAACAGAGCGAAAGGGAGATGGACAGCCAAACAACATTCGAAAGAAAGAGCAATTCTTATTCAGTAACAATAGTGACACCACACTGCTGTAGCGTTACAGTATTTTCTTATCTAAATCGTAAGCGCTATTGCGATATAAATTCCCTAAAAAGCGAGCCAAGGAATCTTAAATACAAGGAGAAAATAAGGAAAGACAAACAGGGATTATCCGACCTTACTTCTTATGTCCTGCAGCAGGACAACAATTTTCCTCTTTAAATCGCACGTATTGCTTTCTTATTGTTTTTATTAGATATTATAGAGTCCCTCACTGTTATCATTATTGTTGAGCTGATGCCTCTTTCTTGTATTTTCTTTCGTTTCTTCTTCGTTTGCTTGATTTGTATAGCGGGAAATTTATACAGATTATTCAATGAAATTATCTAAGTGACCTTCGACTTCTCAGTATATACATGTTTCTTATTCAGCGGAGAGACAGATAAAAAATGTTCTAATCCTACGACAATGATGATAATAGTGATGATAATAATGGTGATGATAATAATAACGATAACAAAGACAACAACAAAAATAATTATACCAATATAGATGTTGATAATGATAATAAAATTAATAACAATAATAAAAAAGTAATAATGGTAACATGATGATAACAATAATAATGGTGATAATAATAATATTAACATGATGATAACAATAATAATGGTTAATAATAATATTAACATGCATGATAACAATAATAATGGTGATAATAATAATATTAACAATAATGATGATAATAATAATATTAACAATAATGATAATGATAATAATAGTAATGATGATAATAATGATAATAATAATAATTATTATAATAACAATAATAATAATAATAATAATAAGAAGAAGAAGAGAGAAGAAGAGAGAAGAAGAAAGGAAATAATATTTGAAGACTAAATATATGCATAGCTTTCTTGAACTCGAACTGGAGAGAAAATCTATTTCTGAAAGAAAGTTACAGAAAACTATCTAAATAATAAAGATGATGGAGAGTTCCCGATGACCCAGACTGCACACTTCTAGGGACTGAATTATAAGGACTTCTAGGGACTGAATTATAAGGTATCTGCGTGGGTCGGCAGCCATCTTGCGTCCGGGAGAGTTTTTTCGTTGAATCGACGACAAGAATTGGAGCGGGAAGAGGGATTGGAAACGGAAGAGGAGGAAGAGGAAGAAGAAGGAAAAGGAGAGGGGGAGACGGAGTGAAGGGCAGGACAAGGAAGATGAGAGAGAGAGTGGAAGGGAAAGAGAAACAGACAGATAGGTGAAGAATATGGGAGCGAGGAGGAAGGTAAAAGCAGGAGAGGGAAAGAGAGAGAGAAAAGAAGAAGAAGGTGAGAGAGAAAAGACAAGGGAAAGAGAGAAATAGGAAGAAAATAGACACGGGGAAGGGGGAAATAAGAGGGAATGGATAGGAAAGGAAGGAGACCGAAAGAAAGAATAAGAAAGAGAGAGGAGGGAAACAAAAAAAGTGAGTATATGTGCGTGTGTGTATATGTTTGCGTGTGTGCTGTGTGTGTGTGTGTGTGTGTGTGTGTTGTGTTGTGTGTGTGTGTGTGTGTGTGTGTGTGTGTGTGTGTGTGCGTGTTTCTTTGTTTGTATGTGTGTTTGTGTGTGTATGTGTGTGTTTGTGTGCGTGCGTGCCTACATACGACTCTATATACATGCTCTCTTCCTCCTCTCACACATTCCCAAAATCAAACAGTCCAAAACCAACGCCACAGTCGCCCAAACATTCGTCAGCCGCGAACGAGAAAGATGTCGGCCTCGATGTTATTCCCTTGGAGTCAACCGGTTCAAAGACAACGCCGCTGCGCCACTGACTCCCCTCTTCCCGTTTTCGTGTTTTATTTCTTTTTCTTCTTTCTTGGTTTTAATAGATTGTTTTTGTTTTTGTATTCCATGTTGGTATATTGTGATCATTCTTGTCTTTATTATCATTATTACTATTCATAAACTAATTATTATATTATTGTTTTCATTACTTTGCTATTACCTTGCTACCATTTTTATTCTTGTTCAGTGTTATTTCTTTACTATTATTATAATTATTATAATTATTGTTATTATTATTGTCATTATCATCATTATCATTATTATCACTATCATTATATTATTATCATTAATATTATGATGATGATTGATATTATTATCCTCATTATCACTAGTATTACTATAATACTACTACTACTACTAATAATAATATTATTATTATTATTATTATCACAATTTTTATGAAAATATCTTTATCATCATCATTTTATTATTATCATTATCATTGTTATTATTATCATTATTTCTTTATTATTCCGTCTGCTTTTAAGTCCTGGCAGTTCTCATAACCGAATTACATCCCAATGAGTCGCATGGGGTCGCTCCCTTTCAGTACTCGAGTAATTATTTAAATACTGTCTTCTGTAAAAATCCTGTGTCAATGTAAAAGTCCTGTAATCAATGTGATATCTAACTTTCCGAACCGTTCATCCACTTTCTTCTTGCTCCGACAATCACAGGTACAACTATTACACTTCTCTTGTTCTAAATCCTCTTCATTTCCCTTTTCAAATCTTGGCATTTCTCTACTTTCTCCTTTTCCTTGTCACTAGTTCTACTATCACCTAGTACAGGAATATCAACGACGATGCCTTTTCCTTCACCCTTATTCACGGATATGTCAGATCACCTTGCCTCATTTACATTGCAACACTGGATATTCACGCCCTCAGGGAAATGCTCATACCATTTTAATCCCTTTCTAGTTTGTATTTCTTGCAAAAAAAAAAAAAAAAAAAAAAAAAGGGCAATGCACCAGACTCGTTGTCGCGGCGTCGTTTATATTCTTTGTGTGTTATCCTTTTTGCAATAGCTGGCAATAAGACGGCAGTTTCACCTTTCTCTTTACACATCTTGCAAAGCTGTGGTGTTTAATATGATGTTCAACATTATTCGGATCATTATTATCCTTATTGTTATTTTTATTAGTATTGTCGTTATTAATGATGATAATGAATAATTGATGTGTAATGATAATGACAATGATAATGATAATGATGGTGATGATGATGATAACTAGAATTATGAAAATGATATAATAATAATCATCAAAATGATGATGATAATAGTGATAATAACAATAATAATAATAATATTGGCAATTATTATGACCATTATGATCATCATCATCATTTTCATTATTATAATCATTACAATAATAACAATAAAAGTGATAATATATTTTAAAATATTATTATTGTTATTATTGTCGTTTACTTATTTTCATCATTATTATCATTATTGTTACCATTATTATTATTATTATCATTGTCATTATTATTACAATTATTATTGTAATTTCATCATTATCATTTTATCATTGTTATTATTATTGTTTTTATCATCAATATTATTACTATTGTTATTGTTATTTCTATCTTTACCATTACTATAATTATTATTATTATTATTATTATTGTAATTATTATCAATCTTATCATTATCATTACAATCTTATCATTATTATTGTTGTTAAGATCTGTATTATCAATATTGTTATCATTATAATTTTTATCATTGGCATTATCATTATCATTCTTATTGTTACTAGTATTATCATTATTACTAATATGAATATTAATGCTATTACGGTCATAAAGTTTATTACTATTATCACTCTTATTATCTTCAGTGTGATAACAAATAAAGTAGATTAAAATAATGCTTTATAATTGGTTTGTTTGTTTACATGTTAACAATTCATTTGGAGGAAAGCAACAAGTTTGGTATTTTAACGATTTCTTGTCAGACGAGTTGTTACTCTCCTCCCATATACAGGTAGGCTCAGTGCTAGTATAAAAGTCGTGTTATGTACCCTGATACTTTATGTTGAAATGAAGGATAAGATGATTAACGTAATTATGGAATGCATGTTTACTGAACTGTCATGATTCAGAGAGTATTTGATCTCCTCCTGTATGCAGAGAGAGAGAGAGAAGAGAGAGAGAGAGAGAGAGAGAGAGAGAGAGAGAGAGAGAGAGAGAGAGAGAGAGAGAGAGAGAGAGAGAGAATGCAGCGAAAACAACATGCCATAATGCTTTGTTGCTAGGGAATATTTATTCATTATTTATTCAGTTATTTTAATGGCCCATAGATACAGCAATGGAATTAATCATAGGTGAGAATAGTTGAAAATATTGCTCATTTGAATTAATATATTCATTGCTGCTTTTAACATAATGATATGCTACCTGTTCATTATCATTTGTATATTGAGTAAGATATTAATGATTATTAATGGTTCTATGACCGTTATAATATTTGGCACACAGTCAACAAAGAAATATATATATTCCCACCCCCTCAAGCATTAAAACGTTAGGTTACACTACCGACAAAATCTTTACGGTACAAAAATAGTTTTCATCAAGATTACTATTCGTTTTCCTTTGTATGGTTTTGTTATCACAATCTTATCATCATCTTTTAAATTTTGAAGAATATTAATATATATTGTGTGTGGTCAGGGCTGTGCATAGATTCTCTGCATTGCTCTAATACATACACATTACTAGCAAGAGCAGAGATTTTGTTACAAACTGCAATGTATCTTTGTAAATATTACAGTCCTTAAGCATTTGGCAGGTTTTCTTTGAAAATGGACAAAGGAATTCACATAGCTTAATTTTCGGGTCATAAACCAAAATCTAAACCAAGATAAGGCATTCTTCTCATCTCCAAATAGAATTCTGTCTCAGAAGTTAAAGATTACTTTGTTGGCATCGATTTTGCTTCTCAAGTCGATACCTAAAATCTTTAACTTTTTTAGATGGATTTCTTCAACAGAACAAAATCTTTTATCATTATTATGATTAATGTTGCCCTTGTTAACCATTTCAATAAGAGAATGCCACTGCCTTCAGACCTATGTTCAAATATTGTATATCTTTTTGGTTGTCCTAGATATAACGTTAGGTATGTTGGGTCATCTACACGATGGTTCAAACATTGTATACTTGAACATTTGGGCATATAAATAAGAACCAGCCTACCTCTGAGCAGACCCTTCTTCTCTGCTATCCGGCAACATTCACATACCGAAGACCACTCATTTACTCACAAAGATTTCAACATTTTGTCCACTACTAACAGACTCGACTTTCTCATCTCGGAATCCCTTTAGATCCAAAATATGAAACCCGAGTTAAACACCAAACCAGCCTTTCAATTGTTATCAGTATAGCCCAGCCACAGTAACAAGCACTTCTCACCTGTTTATTGGTATGTTCTCACCCTTACCCATAGTTTGTATCTTAAAATGTTTATGTCCTTTTATTTATAATTCATTTCTGATACCCATTCACTTTCTTATTCTATAAACTGTTTTGTCGTGTTCTTTGTGTTCTATCTAATTGTTATTCTTTGTTCATTATTTCTAGTCTGATGATGGAGATTTGATATCTTCGAAACGTTACATAATAAAGATGTTCGCCACAGCCCTGGTTCTAGACTT
>NW_020869469.1:602100-604600 GCF_003789085.1 Penaeus vannamei
ATCATGATGATGATGATCATCATCATCATCATCATCATCATCATCATAATGTTAAACAATTACAAATGATAATAGCAATAACAAAAATGATAGGGACAACAATTAAAATTATGCGAATAACATAATAATGATTATAACGATAATAACAATAATAATAACGATACCATCATTGATTAGGATGAAAAATAACAATGGAAGATTGATAAAGAAATTTCTTTTTCATTGTAGGTATTGTTAGCATTATCATCGTGATTTTTAGCATCATTTATATTATTACTGTTATCATTATATATTATATTGATTTTGGTTGTTTCAATGAATTTCCTTTATGTCCATTTTCAAGTGATCTGACTGGGATTGTTGTTGATTTGACCATTTCGAGAACAGCTGCTATTATAATTACAATTCACGGTAACATGTTTTTCTCTCGGGAAAACATACCGATTACTCACCGTCTATTGAAATATTAACACGCCTAATTAGAGCCTAAAGCGTGTAATCGCCTGGCGACTCGGGGACGACCCTCTGCCTCACGACTTGTTTACGTCGCCATCACTCGTGGGTCTTACGAGACGTGGACGACCCGGCCTGCTTTTCGAGGGAGCAAGGCGGCCGTTGGAGTGCGTCGTCTCGCACCACGACAATTTATTTCCGACTGAATGAAGGTGTTGTTCCTCGAGACACCGGCCGGTTAGTGGCCCTCGGACTGGACGGATGAACCACCTCGGAAATTGAGGGGCAATTATATGGCTTCCTGCCGTAGCAAAACCAGTGGACTCGTTTTGCATGTTGCAGAAGGTGTGTTTGCCATATCATTACCCTGATGCAATGATATTACATGCTGTATTTCTGCACTGGGCTCGAAACATTAAACAGCTTGTATTTTTGTCCTGTTTCTGATTTATAACCAAAGGTCTTTGAAAAGTTTGTTGCTGAAAGATGCTCCAGATCTCTGGAGACCAAATGTCTCATCCACACGTTGTAAATGACGTTGCCTGGAAAGTAATGTTGTTCTCAAGATATGTTCCTCTGGTAAGTCTTTTGTGATTCTCAAGAGGATTTGTGGATTGTTATAATATGTTTTATGAAAATCGAATTGTCAGCACATTTTGAAGCACTAGTTGATTTATTTTGAAGCGAAAAAATTAAAACACTCGCTTGACTGTCCCTCGGTTTCTGTAATTTGTTATTTGTCAGCTTGGAAAACGTATTGTCGCTCATCAATATTTTAAAAGTATCACCTGACTATAACCATATCAATATATTTTTATGAGTTAAAGGTTTTCTCATTCCTTACATCAGAAAATTATATTTGATCTTTCTTCCAATGAATTGTAATACATTTTCCAATTTCTTACTTCTTTGAAGCAAGTGATGGACTAAAAAAGCATATTCTATTATACTATTCCTTTGTGTCTGTGTGCATTTTCCGGTCCAATATTCGGTTACGCTTCGTTGCTCTGCTTTCTGAACCCATATGTACACCAATAACCGGCCAGATGGTATCATCCAATAACAATCTCAACGCACACACACACACACACACACACACACACACACACACACACACACACACACACACACACACACACACACACACAGATGTGTGTTTGTACATACATATTTATATATACATATACATATATACATATGTGTGTGAATATGGTCATTTTAGGTGCGTGTATGTGTGTGTGTGTGGGCAAGCAAGCGCCAATGTGTGGGTTTGTGCATGCGTGTATGAATGTATGTGAGTACATATTTATGTAATATACAGCTTAACATTCACAATTCCGTCATCAATAACCAGGTGCCTTTATATTTCCGGCATTGATTTCAAAGGGCATTTTCAAATTTACAACATTGGCTCACAACTGTTTGCTGGAGCGCCGTTTATATATTAATGGCGTTGTATTATAGAATTAGCTGTTGGGTCTTGCTTGCACGTGCGTTTAAGCAGTGCTCATCCCTTCTAATTTGATCGAGTCTTTGCTGACGTAATGATCATGGCGGATTCAGCAAAGAAAGAGTTGGTGTAAAACGTTATCCTCGTGCGTTGTCGATTCCAGAGAAACGAGAAATGTTGAAAAAAATAGATGACTGTATAGTTGGTGAGCATTAACATTTCATTTACTTTTCATTTAATGCTTAAGTTTCTTACTTTAAAAGACTGTGCGCGCATTTGTTTGCTATTATATACATGACACATGTCACACACACACACACACACACACACACACACACACACACACACACACACACACACACACACACACACACACACACACACCACTCACACTCGCACACGCACACAGTCACACACACCCGCGCGCACCACACACATACACATATACATATACGTACATACACACACACACAGATATATATATCTGTGTGTGTTTAAAGTATTGATATTTTTCTCTTTCCATAAATATGTAACACAGACGGAATTGTAAAGAACTGGTGCAATCGACCTTCTAGATTTTGCGAATGATACTATTAT
>NW_020869469.1:609600-617100 GCF_003789085.1 Penaeus vannamei
CATCAATTTCTTCCTGTGTAATCGACAATGCGCGATGTTTTACACTTTACACCACGTCTTTTCTTTGTTTTGTCATCCTGTATACAAATATGATTATTATTATTTTATTATTTTTTTTTTTTTGTTGTTGTTGTTCGTTTCCGAATGAATTCCGTATGAAAATCGTCTGGAAATAAGCTCACCCTATCACTAGCAAAGAACCACCGGCTTAGTTCATGCTGAAACGCTCTCGTGTAAACAAACATGGGGAACATGGAAGAAGCTGGATGATCCTCGAATTCATACTGACAATGAGAAAATTGGGCAGAGAAAGAACTTGGCTACAAAGGAGAGAGCTGATGACAGAATGTTCCCTAGATGAAAGAGAATTCAGATCTTCATCCGACTGGGCAGAAACCAGTACCACCATCTCCGACTTGTAGCACCAATAATTGAAAAGCAAGACATACATTTGAGGAAAGCTGTGACTGCTTGAGAAAGGCCAACTAACACTACGATATTTGGCGACAGGTATGGAATATACGTTCATAATTTCCAAAGTACTGGCTTGAAAGTAGTCTGTAGATTGCAAATTTTGTTTATGCTCACGGTAAATTTATTGCAAACCAAATGCTATTCTATATAATGCTCTTGAAGCGGAATCCCAATCAGAGATTAATCGCATTTTCCAAATGATGCCCTCTTCAAGATGAATAATTATTGTTTAACATGAAATAAACCTGTTATCCAAATTTAGAAATATATCAGTCTTCATGATGGTTTGCTGAAGATTAAGTCGGTTGTTTTTTGCCAAACAATACTTTTTTTGCAGCATTATATGTTTTTGTTTTCAGTCCCAACACTGCTGATGTTATAAATATATTTAGGTAACAGTAAATTACCATAATAATAATAATACCCACAATAGACCTTTCCAAACCTAACTCATTGAAATTAGAAAATGCTTAAGAGCAATGTTAAGATCTTGGAAAATAAAAAGTCAATTGAACGTATGCTTATAGCAAACTAGTATTTTTTTTTTACTCACTCTCCAAAATAACTGTTTTAATAATAATAATAAAAAACCTCTAAGTGAGCCACTTGGATGCCAGTTCAGAGTGAGCCAGAATCTTATATCCAGCATCATACTAGAAGTCTGCAGTGCAATATATGAGGTGCTTCATCAACTGGAGCTTTCCAAATTGTATTGGTGCATTAGATGGGAAAAGAGTTCTAATAGCAAAGCCACCAAACTCAGGATCTGAGTTTTATGACTATAAAGGTAATTTAAGCATCATCATGATGGCTTTAGTTGATGCTAATTACGTGCCAGTGATAGTGGAGTTTAGGACCGATGTAGCCTGAAGGACAATATCGACAAAAGGAATTTCAATATCCCTCCACCTTCCACTTTGCCATTTTCAGACATAAAATGTCCATATGTAATAGTTGGTGATGAAGCATTCCCAATAAAACATACCTAATGAAACAATTTCCTGGGAGGGATCATCTTAATCTAGAAAGTCAATATTTGATTATAGGTTGTCCCGGGCAAGGCGCACCTCAGAAAATGCCTTTGGAATACTAGCCACCAGAGTCCAAGTTTTCAAGGCCCCAATAAACACATCTGATAACGCGAAGGACATTGTTTTAGCAACTGTAATACTTCACAATTATCTGAGGTCACATTCAGGAAAAACTTACTCTCCTCGAGATTTTGTCGATCGAGAAGATACAGTTGGTGGTAGGATGTTACTTGGGGACTGGCACCAAATTCAAATTCAAATTCAAGGGTTGGATAGGCTTCATGCCGTAGGAAAATGGCACAGTGACGATGCCAGGAAGGTAAGAGAAGCATTTCTCACCTATTTTAACAATGAAGGAGCTGTAGAGTTTCAGAATAGAATGGCCTACATGCACTAAACAAGCGTGATTAGCCAAAGAAGGTTGAATAAGAATAAAGGATCGAAATAGAATTTGCTTGCATTTAGTAGGAAAAGGGTGTCATATATTATGTTATATACATCCATGATATTATGTGTATATATTTTGTACGTATGTACTCTTTGTAAGTAATTTTTTTCAAGTGCAATATTTTTTTTTTTTTTGTAAATGTATCTGTATTTCGTTATACTAATTTCTTGAAGGCTTACCCATACCATTTATTCTACTGCTTATTGTATCCACATATATTTTTATATGTAAATAAATGGCAGAGTTTCAGTCCCATTTTCATTACCCACTTATTATAATTGTGACTGATCTTGATACCATCTACATGGAATAAGATAAACAAAGTATTTGAAACTAGAATGTATACTTGATATATATATATATATATATAATATATATATATATATATATATATATATATATATATATTAATATATATATTATATAATATATACATACATATACATATATATATATATATATATATATATTATATATATTATATATATATATATATATAATATATATATATGAATATAGGTGTGTATATATAGACATACATATAGATATGAATATATGTATATATGCCCTACACACACACACGATGAGGTCCTCTAAACCACTACCAGCAGTCTGGATTTGCCAATACTCCTTTGGAAAGTATGTTCTTGTTAACTTGGATCTTACTTCTGCTGAAATGTAAACAAAAGATGTTAATACGTAAAAAATTAAAAAGGAACCATGAATATGATGTTACACCGTCACTGATTTCAAAGTGGCAGATAACTTATTCTGTGTTCTGTCAGCCTATATTCTTCTCCTTAAGTAATGAACAATAAAAAGTATGCAAAAAAATACACAACATATCTATATAAAAATATGTAGGAAATCTGTTATAGTTCATTTTCACACAGCAATATGGTACAAGTTAAACATTGTAGTGGACAAGCCAACAAAAATATAAAACATTTTTCATTTATGGTATTTCCTTTAGAAATATTTAGGTACACATACGCAAATGCAATGGCACTATCATAAAAAATGAAAAAAAATTTACTCCCAACATATTGCAAAATATGTGCATGCAGAATAGAACATCAGTAAATAGCTTGCAATGGTTTTGGAAGGTTTTTGTTTCATTCTGCAATGTTCTTCGATTCTCAGGAATAGCTGGAGTAATAGGAACTTTATCTTATAGAGGTACAGTCACTTCGTAAATATTATCGATACTTTCATTTATACAATTTGTGAAGTAAATTAACGAGATTCATGCATGTCATAACGTGAATAATTAATCAAGGAATAATAGTTACAAAGTTGGATGGTTGTGTGAAACAAAAAGATACTGGATATCTTCTCCCAGCACTCAACTATATTTGAACTTTAGTTAAAAAATTGTAGTGCTGTTAAATTAATTTTGGCACATAAACAATGTTTTGTCTATAATACCTGTATTTACAATAATTGAATGGACAAACCATAAAATATTTACCACAATATTTGATCCATATATGAGGTAGACATAAGCTAAAACATAAATAAGTAATCTTACCACTTGTGATTGATGCCAGCCCGCTGAAGGTATGTCGAAAGCGAAGCGTGATATCGTTGTATGCCTTCCTTTTCAGGGTCTTTTTAGGATATGATGGGCCTGCCATTCCACAACACGGATACTGCCTTACTTTCTAAGAAAAAAATAATAATAAAAAAAAACTCTGACACCCTCGTCCACGAAATAGGAGCAGTAGAGGAAGCCATTTTCAAGATATCGCCCTTTGTTTACAAGCTAGATCACTGGAGTCATAAGCATCAACATACATTTTGAATCATCTTGAATATAATTATGTATTTTACAAGAATTTGCTTATGAGTAATTTTATTTCTTTTAATAATCAATATAAAATAATCAAGTAGTATAGATTCTCCATTCCCAAAAAATCAAGACGAAAACTAGCCTAACGGAAACGGTCGTGATCGTTTTCGTCACGGAGGCGTTCTGTTTGGAAACGATACTCGCAGAAAGCCTCAAATTCAGACAGAAAAGCAAAAATTGACGGAAAAATGCTAGCGTGATAGGGCCTTACGGAAACTAAAGGCCCTATCTCAGTATTACTTTTTCCGTCAATTTTTGCGTTTCCGTCTGAACTCGAGGCTTTCCGCAACTATCGTTTGCAAACGGAACGCCTCCCTGACGAAGACGGTTACGACCGTTTCCGTCTGATTAATTTCTGTATTGATCTTGTGCTAGTAATAAATTAGATAGGATGAGTGAATGTAAACATAAACTAATATTTTAGAACATCATATATCTCACTCCGATAGCGCCATGTTTGTTTACATGGATCAGTCGATTTTTATACGCAAAGTTCGTTCGGAAACGCAGAAAAAAAATGACGGAGAAAGTGATAGTGTGATAGGGCCTTTAATAAGTAAAATTCATTCTAATTTTTAATACCAAGTGAAAATGATCAGTGTTGTAATTGTATTGTGAGTTATCTTACATGTTCGAGAATGAGAATTTAACAATTTAACAATAATGAAAATAACAACAATATAATGACAATGAATTTTATAATATTATCAACATGATATTATAAGCAGTAGCAGCAACAATAATAGTAATAATGATAATGATTCAAAATAATGATACTGCTAATAATAATAATAATAATAATAATAATAATAATGAGCATAATATAATGATAATGATAATAACAAGAACAACAACAACAAGAACAGCAAAACAAAACAAACATTAATAATAATGATAATAATAAAATGATAATAATAATAATAATTAATAATCATAATAAAAAGATAATGATAATAGTAAGAAAAGAAGAACAACAGCAACAATAACAACAACAATAATATTAACTATTGGAAAAAGGCAGACATGATAATCAAGGCAACGACGGCGGCAACAGCAATCAGCGCCGAAAACGGTAATAGGCTCATTGAAATAACGCCGCTTGTTCCTCGTCCGCAGCCACACGTGATTCCAGCATCACATCAGCGGAATTCATTATTACCGAAAATTTAATTATTTCACCGAAAAACGGGAAAGTACAAAATCACTTTGAAATGAATAAGGCACTTCATTATAGTATTTTATCAAATACCGCATTATGAAACATCATTACTCTAATGACAATGCTATTAGCAAAGACTAAATTTCATTAAGCTTTACTGTAGCAGCCAACAGTTACATGAGCGATCTGTTAAAATTGAAAAAAAAAGTTTTAATGATACAGAGAGAAGAGGATGACACATGAAAAGCTTTGTGTATTTACATGTGCAAGGATATTATTCAATGGTGATGACGATAATGAATTAAATATAGTATTAGAAGAGAAGGTAGTAACAGCAGTAGTAGTAATAGCAGATAAGGGAGAAATAATAATAATAATATGACTAATTAAAGAGAGTTCATAATAATCTAAAAGGTAACAAGGTTAATTATATCAAGAAAAAATATAATACCAATGATAATATAGTGATAATATAATGGCACTAATACTGATATTAATATTGCTGCTGCTGCTTTTACTATTGATAATGATGAAAAAAGTTTTAAGATTATAATAAAGATGGTGATGGTGAAAGTAATGGTATTACTGATATCAATGACAATGATAATGATTGTGTTGATGATAATGAAAACAGTATAAATGAAAATGATAATGTTAAAATATTAAATTAATAATAACAACAACAAAAAGAAAACGAAAAGTAGAATGCTAATGATACTGATGATAATTACAATGATGATAAGACTGAGATGATAATACTCACAGGGATGGTAATAATTATGATCATAATACTGATAATAATGATGATGATAATGATAGAAAACAAAATAATAAGGATTAGCATAATGAACATAATGATAATGATAATAAAAATACTATTATCAATGTTAATCATTATAATAATGATAATAATAATAACAATGATAATGACAACAATATTAATAACAATGATAATGGTGATAATAGTAATAGTAATGACAATTAGAGCAATGATAAAGACGAAGATGATGATGATGATGATGATGATGATGATGATGATCATCATCATCATCATCATCATCATAATGTTAACAACAATTACAAATGATAATAGCAATAACAATAATGATAGGGACAACAATAATAATGATGCGAATAACAATAATAATGATTATAACGATAATAACAATAATAATAACGATACCATCATTGATTTGGATGAAAAATTAACAATGGAAGATTGATAAAGAAATATTGTTTTCATTGTAGGTATTGTTAGCATTATCATCGTGATTTTTAGCATCACTTATTTTATCATTGTTATCATTATATTATATTGTATGTATTAATTTTGGTTGTTTCAATGAATTTCCTTTATGTCCATTTTCAAGTGATCTGACTGGGATTGTTGTTGATTTGACCATTTCGAGAACAGCTGCTATTATAATTACAATTCACGGTAACATGTTTTTCTCTCGGGAAAACATACCGATTACTCACTGTCTATTGAAATATTAACACGCCTAATTAGAGCCTAAAGCGTGTAATCGCCTGGCGACTCGGGGACGACCCTCTGCCTCACGACTTGTTTACGTCGCCATCACTCGTGGGTCTTACGAGACGTGGACGACCCGGCCTGCTTTTCGAGGGAGCAAAGGCGGCCGTTGGAGTGCGTCGTCTCGCACCCCGACAATTTATTTCCGACTGAATGAAGGTGTTGTTCCTCGAGACACCGGCCGGTTAGTGGCCCTCGGACTGGACGGATGAACCACCTCGGAAATTGAGGGCAATTATATGGCAGCTCGTTTTGCATGTTGCAGAAGGTGTGTTTGCCATATCATTACCCTGATGCAATGATATTAAATGCTGTATTTCTGCACTGGGCTCGAAACATTAAACAGGCTTGTATTTTTGTCCTGTTTCTGATTTATAACCAAAGGTCTTTGAAAAGTGTGTTGCTGAAAGATGCTCCAGATCTCTGGAGACCAAATGTCTCATCCACACGTTGTAAATGACGTTGCCTGGAAAGTAATGTTGTTCTCAAGATATGTTCCTCTGGTAAGTCTTTTGTGATTCTCAAGAGGATTTGTGGGATTGTTATAATACGTTTTATGAAAATCGAATTGTCAGCACATTTTGAAGCACTAGTTGATTTATTTTGAAGCGAAAAAAAAAAACACTCGCTTGACTCCTCGGTTTCTGTAATTTGTTATTTGTCAGCTTGGAAAACGTATTGTCGCTCATCAATATTTTAAAAGTATCACCTATAACCATCAATATATTTTTATGAGTTAAAGGTTTTCTCATTCCTTACATCAGAAAATTATATTTGATCTTTCTTCCAATGAATTGTAATACATTTTCCAATTTCTTACTTCTTTGAAGCAAGTGATGGACTAAAAAAGCATATTCTATTATACTATTCCTTTGTGTCTGTGTGCATTTTCCGGTCCAATATTCGGTTACGCTTCGTTGCTCTGCTTTCTGAACCCATATGTACACCAATAACCGGCCAGATGGTATCATCCAATAACAATCTCAACGCACACACACACAC
>NW_020869469.1:629175-679662 GCF_003789085.1 Penaeus vannamei
TGAGAGGCACTTACGGACCCACACGGGGGAGAAACCCTTTCAGTGCCCATACTGTCCACATCGTTCAGCCACAAAAGGGAACCTTAAAGCACACATGCGTCACATTCACATGGATGTTCGCCTACCATTCTAAGCACCCATTAGCACTTAAGTATTTTGTATTGACCACTGAAAGTCCTAACCACATTTATACAAATCATGTCCAGAAGCCATGAGCTTTTGGAATTTGCCATACTTGTTAGCATGTGAGATGTAGTAGAAGAGAAAAGATACAACAAAAATGGCCAAAAAAAATTATAATAAAAAAATAAATAAATAAACTAATGTTGCCATACCTCTGAAACCCTTTCCCATTCTCATTGTAGTAATAATGATGAAACAAAGTATAATATTAATGGTAGTGATATGCTCTTAACCTTTTTATTATTTGTAAGATAGGAAATTAAATGATTTACATTGTATGGATGTTGTCAATAATTTTAGTTGTCAAGATTGCCATAAGATTTCACCAGATGTTACAAATCATTGTTTCAGGGCACATTGAGGGTGGATTTTGATAGGGTGAATGAAGTAGGAATACAAGAGGGCATTTCTTTGTTAACCCTGCAGCTTTTATATATATAGTCAGTCTGTGATTATTATTATTATTGACATTATTATTATGATGATGATGATAGTCAAGTAGAGAGAAGTTTTGTAGTATTGATGTTGTGGATCAAGCTTGAATACAAATTAAAATATTCATGTCACTTTTATCTTGTGTGTATTACTTAACCTGAATGTATTTCAAAGACTTCAAATACAGAACAGAACATATGACTGCTAGAAGGGATGTGCATTTTCTCTCTCACACACACGCACACAACACACGCGCACACACACACACACACACACACACACACACACACACACACACACACACACACACACACACACACACAAACACAAACACAACACACTTGTACACACACACACTTGTACACACACTTATACAGATTTTACACACACATTTGCACACACACACGCACACACACACACACACACACACACACACACACACACGCACACACACACGCACACACACACGCACACACACACACACCACACACACACACACACACACACACACACACACACACACACACACACACACACACACACACACACACACATACACATACACACATTCACACACATTCACATACACACACACTCACACATTCACATACACACATGCACATACACACATTCACATATACACATTCACATATACACATTCACATACACACATTCACATACACACATTCACATACACACATTCACATACACGCATACACATACACACACACAAACTTGCACTCACACACACACACACACACACACACACACACACACACACACACACACACACACACACACACACACACACACACACACACACACACACACACACACACACACACAAACTTGCACTCACACACACACACACTCTCACACACACTCTCACACACACACACACACACACACACACACACACACACACACACACACACACACACACACACACACACACACACACACACACACAACACACACATACACACACATACACACACACACACACACACACACACACACACACACACACACACACACACACACACACACACACACACACACACATACACATGCACATACACACACATACACACACACATACATACACATCCATATCTGTATACACACATCAACATGCAAACGCTTACACACACTCATGCTAAAAACTACATCAGTGGATTAAACAAAGAGCTGTTTGAAATTGATAAGCAAACCATTTTACTGCCATACAAACTAAGCAACATGAAGAGAAACAGAATTTTTCAGAGAGTGGGCACATGTCTATTATAATTTGTAGTAAAAAAAAAAAAAACAAGATAAAGATGTACTTCTGTAAATTCACACACAGCATGTAATAAAACAAAAAGAATAGGAAGAGAAGAAGGAAAGTGTTACTCGATGCACCATGTCTCCATGATGGGTCATGTTCCAGTATGGTTGTAGGGTGGATGTACGGGGATACGGGGAAGGTATGCATTTCTTGCTTATGAGGCAAATGAATTTGTTTTTTTCTGTGTTTAGTTTCTGAGAGGAATATTTTTATCCCCTTCTCCCTTCCTCCCTTTGTTTCTCTTATATTTTATTTATTTATTTATTTATTTTTTTTCTTGTTTTATTATTTTATTTTTTTATTTATTTTATTATTATTATTATTATTATTTTTATATATATTTTTTTTTTGGTATGTTTATCTACTTGACATTCTCCAAGGGTCCATAGGGTAATGTGAAAATGCTGAAATTTGAGAGTTCATGAAAGATTACAGATTTGTGTTGGTAGACAGGCACCTTGTTGTGAGAAGAAAGATTTGAGACCACTGTTCTCTTTATTGTAGGACAAGTGTGTGTTGGCAGGGTGGCTGGGGGGAGAAGAACCGTTCAGGTGCCACCTCTGCAATGTGCACTGTGGGTCGGCGAATGACCTGCGGCGGCACGTCATGACCCACACGGGGGAGAAGCCTTTTATTTGCCAATACTGCTCCCATCGTACAGCCCGCAAGTATAACTTGAAGAAGCACATGAGAGACGTTCATGGGGTACCAATGGAGCTGCTGTGGCCCAATAGTGCAAATCAGCCAAATATTGACAATAGATAGGCAGAGGGGCTCTCCTTTGGGAGAGGCAGGGCTCCGTGGGGTGAGGGCGAGAGCTAGTGCGATCCCTAAAGGGCTTGGAATGCATGGCGTACCCTCAAGGCAACTCCTTGTGGGTTGCAAATGTGATACAAATAAGCAGGATGATGCTAGAATATATGTGATAGGTTGATATGAGGTGGCAGTTTGTAAGACCTTGGAGGAAGACTTCATCCTTGTGCTCGTTGTGATATGACTTCCTCAGCGTGTGTCTGGTCCTTAAGAGAAATTCAGCTATGGATATAAGAGGGGAGATTTTTTTTTTCTTTCTGTTTTGCTGTGTGCAATGAGTTCTTTTTTTTTGTGATCTGTTAGAAGTTATTTGTTCTGAGATACAACAGTCATAGGTTAGAATTTAAAAATGTGAAAATTGGATTGATAGAAATAAGCTAATAGTTATAGATGCAGATGTATGTACACATGTATAGAGATATTATTGATTTAATACTTATTTATAAAAAAAAATGTAATTATTACTTTTTAGATGGTTTTATGGAAAGGATTTACAAGCAAGAGAAAGTTTACACATTTTAAGTTTGTTTTCCTTCTACTTTACAAGTTTTTTCTTTCTATGGATTTGTGTGAGTGGTATTTTGCAAGGTAGCCTTTTGTTTTAAAGGTTAATTTTAAAGGTATCATACACTACAAGGGAAATCAATTAAAAGTAGTTCTACAGGAGGGACAAGAAAATGGAAATTTCTTGTCAGCATTTCTTTTGATTCTATGACTATTATTTTTGCTGTTTTACTTTTTATTTTTTTTTAGTTTTGAGTGAATATACACTTCATGATGGCATGTTATATATATTTATTATTACATAAATACAGTTCACAGTCACAATTTTGTTTAATTACCTTTAGATTTATTGCTTTACATATAAAGGATATGTATTTATTTTGTATTACATTCACTAGAGGTGAGTTGTCTGCTTAGCTTTCTATGGTCAAAATTATAGCAAACAGAAGTAAGAAAGTTATCAGTATCTGTGATGTTTTAATATGATGTAAGAGCTTGCTCATTCATTCCCAGTCTGATAAAGGAAAGTAAAACCATGAGAATCCCTATTCTTGGGGAAAGGTGTATTGCTGAGGGTGACGCTGCTGATGACCTACCGCTGCCCCCAATTGACCTAGAAACTGAGACAACTTGTTCTGTCTGTTGTAGGTCGAGGGTATGGAGCTAGGCTGGCTTGGGGGCACTGAGGTGCCTAGGTGCCATCTCTGCCCAGTGATTTGTGGTTCGCCCACCGAGTTACAGCGGCACGTCATGACCCACACTGGGGAGAAGCCGTTTTCTTGCCAATTCTGCTCCCACCGCACGGCTCGCAAGTACAACCTGAAGATGCACATGAGAGACGTACATGGAGTGGCCCTCGAGCGCATTTTTACCAGATACTGAGGCGTATTGCACCCCCAACCCCCCCACTCCCCATGGTAGAGGAGGGAGAGACTTTCCTGAGTTGGATGAATATGAAGGCATGGGGTGCCTGGAAACAAGGGAGAAGGCACGAGGCAGGAAATGTGCTCTTGTGAATGTGTGTTTGTCAAGCCTTTGGAAGTGTGCACGCGCATGTCCACAGGTCGTCATAAGTATTCGCAATTTCTGTTCTTAGTATCCTGTTGTTTATTCAGTTTAGAGATGACTCCATGTTGAGAGTACGTTGCTACTCGAGGTAAAAGTTGTAAAATTCCTAGACATGTACAGCCTAGAGATAGGTAGGCTTAGCAGGTGGATCATATTTTATCACATTTCTTTATCAAGAGATTGCACAAGATTCCAGTCATTATATAAGTTGGATGCAGTTGATTATTGGCAGTGCAAGTATACTAAAAGAGATGTTTGGATGTTTGTATAGCCGTTGAATACAAAGAACTTTTATGTAATGATACGTGTATTTTTTGTCACACAACTCATAGTTCCTTTTCTTTGTTACTTTACATATACAGAGTTCAGGTAATTGTTGTATCCAGTTAACTGACATTTGTTTATTTTCACACTGGCTGCTGCCTTACATAATATATGTACATAAGAATACATGTACATACACATGCACATAAACTCATACCCACACTCACTCACTCAGTCTCTCTC
This sequence comes from Penaeus vannamei, assembly GCF_003789085.1. NCBI lineage: Eukaryota > Metazoa > Arthropoda > Malacostraca > Decapoda > Penaeidae > Penaeus > Penaeus vannamei. Next base: position 634,016 of record NW_020869469.1, read on the forward strand.
TCTCTCTCTCTCTCTCTCTCTCTCTCTCTCTCTCTCTCTCTCTCTCTCTCTCTCTCTCTCTCTCTCTCTCTCACACACACACACACACACACACACACACCACACACACACACACACACACACACACACACACACACACACACACACACACACACACGTTTATGTATTTATTTACACACTCTTTGATGAACATATTTGACAATTTGGAAAGGAAGTAGTGTCTGCTAGAGGAACACTGTAAGGACCTTGTGCTTGTTAACCTAAGAACAGATGAGACGCAAAAGATGCCATGCGGGGGCGGGGAGGGGAGGGGAGGAGAGGGGAGGTGGCCCTGGAGAGGAGGGGAGAGGTGGGCGTGGCAGGCAGTAACGGTGCGTGTTTCCTCTTGTAGGCGGCATCCCCGGTGTGGACTCACCATCATGACCTGTTCCCCGGCGCGGGCCTTCCGTCGCTCCCGCACCACCTGCCCCGCGTGGCCAGGGTGCCCTCGGGGGATGGGAGCGCGCCGGGACTCCCCCTGGGCCAGGGCTTCCGGCACGCGGCCCCGCAGTGCTCTATCTGCTACAAGACCTTCATGCAGAAGAGCGATCTGACGAGGCACATGCGCATCCACACGGGAGAGAAGCCTTACATTTGCCACCTCTGTCCCTATCGAGGGAATCAGTCGACGCATCTAAAGAAACACTTGTACCTGGTCCACAAAGTAGACGGTTCCTGCAGCCAGCCGCCAGGGAAGGCCTTTCCATGATTTACGGTCTTATAGTACAATTGCCAGGCGTGGGTTGGGCGGGATGTGAGGTCAAGGCCGAATCGAGTGTGTTGTCTTGCCCGAGAAAAGAACCACCCAGCCAATACAAGGTACAAAAGAAGGTAAAAAGTTCTTGAGACTGAGAAAGCCGGTAAATTGTAAGTTAACTAAGTCTTGAGTCAGCGAACCCTTCCCCCTGACACGTGAGCAGCTCAGTAGGTCCCGAATGCGAGGCAGCACGGCTAAGACGAACTCTCTCTTCTCTTCTAGGGATGGACGTCCAAAGAAAGACTCTCAAGTGGTGCCGTCAGCATCGCAGGCCCCTTGCTTGATACAGAATATCCCCAAGAAAGAGCCACCTTATCCCAGGCTTCCTCCCTCTCTGTAGAGGCCGTTGCTCCTGGCCAGAGCTTTTCCTCCCTAAGTCTTGCCGATCAGAGGGGACACACTTGCCCGTTTTGTGGGAAGAGTTTCATTAAAAAGTTCAACCTTACCACTCACATCCGCATCCACACGGGGGAGCGCCCCTATGCCTGTCCCAAGTGTTGGTACCGTGCCAATCAGCGATCGCACCTGAAAGCACACGTCGTCGCTGTGCATAAAGGAGAAAGCTGCTGAGCATTGGGCAGGATAGACCTGTATATAATTAAAACCTGTGCGACCTTACCTGTATAGAGAAACTGTAATTTGGTGCTATGTATTGTCAATTGCTTGTAAGTGATTGATGGGCGAAAAGAGAGCGTGAGAGCGAGAGTGCGAACCATTGAATCCCTCCCTCCCTCCCTTAATGAGTTACTCATGTGTTTTGTGGCCCTTCATACCTTGCAGAACGAGGGGAGCCGCAACAACTGAGACTTGTTTCTTTCTTTATAGGGCAGAGGGTCGGTGCTCATGTCAGACCGCTCATCTCCGCTCCTTCCTCCTCCTCCCTCTGCTCACACTCACCTCCGACACTACCATCGCGTCACGTCACGTCTGGGAGAAAGCCCGCACTTGGTTACCGCCCCCAGCAGTATTCTCCAGCAGAGCTCCTCCTCTTCCTCCTCCTGTTCCTCGCCCTCGTCCTCTTCCTCCGCCATGACTAGAGGGTTGTTAGCGAGTGGAGGGGGAGGGCTGGTCAGAGAAGGGAACACGTACGAGATAGCACTTGATGTGAGGCAGTCGAGCCTGACGGGAGGCTCTTGCCAGGCTCTGGCCTTGTCGGATCACTTCAGACTGCCGGGGACTTGGCCCGAGAACGTTAGCAAAGAGTCTCCTTCGTATGACCTGAGTTCCCTTCAGGGCAAGGGTCGAGGTCGGGTGTGCGATCACTGTGGGAAGGTCTTTCAGTTTACCAATGACCTGCGCAAACATATCCGAACACACACGGGAGAAAAACCTTACAAGTGTCCGTACTGTAGTTACTGCGCCACCCAGAAGGTTCACCTGCGTGGCCATATTGTGAGGAGACATGGACCTGCGCCTTCTCTGAGTCAAGATGGGTAGACCAAAAAAAAAAAAGAGATAAAAATTACTTATGCTTTGAGAGAGAGTACCTCAGATTTTGATGGCTGTGTGGTAACATTGGATGAGCGATCGGGACCACTGAGAGGATATTTTTTTTCCTTATAGGGCGTGCTGGCAGGTACCATGGTAGGCGTAGACATGAGTGGCCTCGTCCCTCGTCCGGACACCCACACGCTACGCTACAAGGCTCAAGACCATCTGGGAAGAACGCTTTATGGATGTCGTATTTGTGCGAAAACCTTCTTCTACGCCGGGGATTGGCGCAAGCACATACGAACGCACACCGGCGAGAAACCGTTCGAGTGCCCCATTTGCCATTACCGAGCTGCCCAGAGAGCCAATCTCAAGAGACACATTCTGCGCAAGCACCAGTTTCAGTCGCCGCATCCCGTGGCCTCTTGACTCGGTGTCTCCCGTGTCGAGAAGGAGTGAGAGATCTCGTAGACGAGTTGACTGTCAGTGATGTAGGATAAGAAAGTGCCGCGGCCTGTGATATGGTGGACGACGGCAGAAGGAAGAGGAGGAGGGAGTGGCGATTGCAAGGAGGGCGGTGCAAAGGGAAGGGGGGAAAGAAGGGAAAGGGGAGGGAGATCAGTAGAGTGGGGGTCACTCAAGTCAGGGAGGGAAGTGTATCCATTGGGTATGCCTGGTGCTAAGTCATTATGTTTTAAGGTTGTAAAGACAAAAGCAAGAGAAAAAGCAACAGGACTTTCTGTGAGCCGAGATTGACATCCCCAATGTGTTGCTTTCTGTTGTAGAGCTGGCTGGGAGTATTCGGGGTTCCGCTCGTAGGGCGAGAGAGTGGCAGGCTGTATGGTGGGATGAGCAGTGCATGCCAGCGGCTCGAAGCGGAGTCTGGAGGCAGGCGTGGCGGAGGCGCGAGTCCCGCGTTGTTCGCGGGGGAGAAGGCCCTCTGCGGCGGCGTCGGCGGCGTGGCCCACGGGAGGTTCAGCTGCGACTTTTGTGACAAGAAGTTCAGCCACAAGAGCGACCTCACCAAGCACCGGCGGACGCACACGGGGGAGAAACCCTACCAGTGTCTGCTGTGCCCGTACCGTGCCACGCAGTCGTCGCACGTGCGGCGGCACGCGCGTTTCTTGCACGGCCAAGACGTGTACGAGTATAATGCCGCCGCCGCCGCCGCCGCCAGCGCCGCTTCCACGCCCTGACCTTTAAGATGAGCAAATTAAATTCTCATAGCTCTTGAATAGTGCACTGATTTTTCTTTGCTTTATTATGTTTTTATTTGTTAGCTCTTAAGATATTTATTTTTTTGTAGTGATACTGAAATATAGTCCTGAGTTTGTTCAATACCTGTATATTTTTGTACATGTGCCAATAAATCTTATAAATGTTGACTGATTATTTCTTATGTCACAACCTGCAAGCAGAGGAAAACTCATGTCTGTAAAATGAATCCAAATGAATTTGTTATTGAGGATATTCGAAGTATAAAAAACATACATTGTCCATACAGTTTGTGAAAAGTCTGGAAACAAGAAACTAAACGTTACAACTTTTCACACACAAAACACGCACACTTTTTCTTTTTTTTCTTTCGTTCTCTTTTGTGTCCCTCTCTATCGCGCGCGCGCGCGCGCGCTTACACACACACACACACACACACACACACACACACACACACACACACACACACACACACACACACACACACACACACACACACACACACACACACACACACACACACACGTACGTTCCTACGTATACACATCCGCAAACAAATGCAGAACGTACATGATGCAAACATTCGAGTGTTGGATGAACATGCTATTTATTGATATCGAAAGATGCAACACTGCCCTGGAGAATATAGTCTAGAAAACGGACTCCTATAACTTGGCTGCAAAGAAAATGGAGGGATTAGTCTTATTACAATGGAATACAAAAACGCCCGAAAATATTTGACGTCTTGAAAAAGGACTTCATTGGACATCGACGTTGAGCTTAGACGAGACCGACCGACTTTCTTGCTGGAATGGGATGACGTGTGACTGACGGGAATGCTTGGGGGGAGGGGAGGGGTGGCAGCTGCCGAGGGCGAGGCGGGGATGCCGTGGGCGCCCTGCTGCGGTGAGCGAGTGAGGCGAGAGGGCGGACGGACGGACGGCGGCCTGAATGCTGTTTCTCTTCTAGGCAGCTGCTGCTCTCCTCCTGGAAGGTCCGGCAGAGGAGAGCGAGTGCGAGGTTCAGGTGTTGTCGCCAGTCGCTCCTCTCCGGCCCCCGCACCTGCACCAGCAGCACCACCACCGCCACCACCACCCTCAGGGAACTGCGCCTCACCCCTTCCACCAGCAGCAGGCGCAGTACCCCCAGCAGCAGCCCCAACACCTGGCCGTGTCGCACCCTCAGCCGCTGGGCCAGCAGCGCCTGGGGCCCGTGTACCCGTGCCCTTACTGCGGCAAGACCTTCGACCGGCCCTCGCACCGCGACCGCCACGTGCGCACCCACACGGGGGAGAAGCCCTACCGGTGTCCGGTGTGCTCGCACTCCTCCAGCCTCAAGGAGAACCTCAAGGCTCACATCCTCCTCAAACACCCAGGTTGTGACCCTGGCGTGCTGATGGCACCGATGCCGCACAGATGAAGGTGAAGGCGCCCCCGCCGCTTGTCCGCTTCTGTTCCCGGCACTTGTCGCCCGGAGGCTTTCTGTCGAGGGCTGTGCGCTCGTCGGGGACCAGGTGATCTAAGACTTTAGTGTTTGGTGTATTTTGCTGTTAAGGGAAACAGGTGACCGCCTCGAAGGCGTCGTGGAAGAGTGGCAGGTCGATGGTGTACCTTAAGATTCGGTGGCCCGAGGGCGAGACACATCGGAGGCACGACTGCCAGCCCTGCAGTGCTCATGTGGCCTTTCTCTTGTTCTAGGGCGGCGTGGAATGGCTGGACTGTTCTTGGCCCATAGGGGATGAGGGGAGTAGGTCCCAGGCCTCCTCAGCGGCAATGTCCCTGCCAACACAGATGCCCCTTCCCTTGTCTTCCTCCTCCACTACCACCGCCTCCAGCTCCTCGGGCCCGTCCCTCAGGCTGGCCCTGGGCGGGATGTGTGGCCCCAGACCACCCCAGCCGCCGCCGCCGCCTTCGCAGCCTCCGCAGGCGCTGCTGCAGCCGCAGGGAAGCGTCCACCCTCCCACTGTTGGGCACGACCTGATCCAGCGCAAGGGGGGCGGCGATTACGTGTGCGGGTACTGCGGCAAGAACTTCGTGGCGCCGGCTTTCCTGCGGCGCCACATCCGAGCGCACACGGGGGAGAAGCCCTTCAAGTGCCCCCACTGCGACTTCCGGGCCACGCAGAAGGGCAACCTCAACAGCCACATCATCAACAGACACAACGCCCCGACCGTGTGATGAGCGGGCGGGGGCGCTGCTGGCCTTGATCAGGGCAGGCACGGGGTGGCTCCGCGGCGGGGGGTGTCGCCGCCCGCATTTGTCTCTTGCTCGGCATTCATATAGTTTTTGTTTTTTATCCTTTGTATGATCCTGTCATTGTGCTGTTATTTTCATTATTAATATTATTATTATTTTATAATTTCCTTTACACGAGAACCGTTGTTATTATGGGCCGGTGATTGGCAGTAGAGAAAATGCCCGGGAAGTTATATGCATTCATAGGTCTTTTACGCAAGAAATGATTAATCAACGGGGAGGTGCAATGCGTCTCGTGGGCTGGGGGTGGGGGGATGATGACAAGAAAGCTTCAATTGTTCCTATTTTTTTCTTAGTCAGAGTTAATGTTTAGGTTGAAATGATGCCAAAGATATCTTTACGTTTTGTATGAAGAGCTGTTTAGGATTGATTATAGAGCTTCACACAATAATTTTCATATCATGAATCCTTCAGATGTGTAGCATTGGTTGATAGTATTCCTTACTATGAGTTGTACTCTTGATTAATATACATAATATTTTTATCTACCTGTTTTGATATATTATCCCCCTTTGCTGCGTGTTTGCTTGTGAATGAGTGCATGAACATGACATTAGTGCATTGCGCCAGGTCTTACACTGGCCCAATGAAGGAGAACATTCAATAAATCTAAAACTTCTTGAAAAAATAGTAATCTTGCATAGCCTCTCCCCCTTCCCCCTCCCTCCCCCTCCCACCCCTTCATCCGTGGCCCCCGGGCTGCGCCTTGAAGGGCCCAGGGAGCAGGGCTCGGGGGCGTGTGTGGCGCCTTGGGGGGCGGTGTGAGGAGCCAGCAGTGACGGGGCGGTTTCTCGTTTTCTAGGCGGTGGGCTGCGGTGTTGATGTCACGGGTGGTGGCGGCTCTGAAGGTGGTGATGGAGGCAGTCTTGAGGAGATCCTCATGCGGGCTCTCCCTCCGGGGATGCAGGCCGCGGCCGGGGGCGTCGGGGTGCCGCCCGGCGCCGCCCCTTTCCATCCCCCACCCGTGGCCTACCGGCAGTCCGGGGCCACCACCCCCTCCCGCGAGCGTCGGGGCCCGCCGCCTCCCCCGCCTGCGTCTGGGCCTAGTAAGCGGTGCTATTGGTGCCACCTGTGCAAGCGGGAGTTCCCGTTCCCCTCCAAGCTGAACGAGCACATGCGCACGCACACGGGCGAGAAGCCGTTCGCGTGCCCCCTGTGCCCCTTTCGGACCTCCCTCAAGTGGAACCTCAAGTCGCACATGCTGAGGCACCAGGACTCGCTGGGCGTCTCGCGGCCGCAGACCTGAGGCAGGGAGGGACCTCGGCTCCTGCCATTGATTGCAGGAGAGGGAGGGGAAGGGGGAGGGCCAGAGGGGGGGGCGCGGCGATGGTGGCGGTGGCGGGGCCCGGAGCGACGCCTCGCATGGTGCTATGGTGTGTAAATGCACGCGGATGAGAGGAGAGAGAGAGTGTGAGTGCGTTTCACCCTTTCCAGTCACCCATTAGCTCGTACTGTCACAATTCATTTATTCATACTCATAATGTATATACGTTTAATGTGAAGAATGTATGATAGGTGACCTTTGTGAAAACGAAAGGCCTGAAGTTGTTTTTTTCTTTCTTTTTGAAGGAGTAATTGTTCCTTTTATACAATGCCGCGACACAGGCCTCTCTTTTTGTGGTCATACTGTTTGCAAAGAGACCAAATAAAGAAAAAAATATGGTTTATGAAATGTCTTAATTACAATGTATATGTTTTCTGAACTTTTATTTCCGAGTGTCGCGCTGCAGATAGAATTCTGAATAAATATTTTGTCAATAAAAAAATGTTTTTATAATCACCCAAAATGAATATCCAAACTACGTTTGAACACCGGATTGGTTGAGATCTTTATATCATTTTAATTTTTTATTATTTGGTTTTTAACACCTGTCATTGGTAACAAATGCTTGACTGTCTTTCAGTCTCTGCTCGGACTGACAGTGACCTTCGAACACCATGACAAAGTACTGGAGAAAGCACTTAATTACACACATTAAAGGAGTAAATGAACAAATGAATAAATTGCCATAAAAATTAGATGTGGGAGACATGGCTTTGGAAAAAAATGTAGCGTTCCTGAAGACCAAAAGGGTGGAGTGAAGCCAGAAGCAGATGTGTTAGCAGCATGTATCCTGTATGTGAGGTACATGTGGGTAGTGTGGCTGGCTGTTAAGTCACGCACGCACGCACGCACGCCTGGTGGGTAGAGCAGCGTGGGCAGCATGCGGCACATGGGATGAGGGGGCACAGGTGCAGCCAGCCATCACCAGTAGCTCAGCACGTGGATCAACCTGCATTTCCCTACTTGCAGGAGGTTGTCGCGCGCCACCAGCACACCGTGGCCAACTTCAAACACTGGATAAGTGACGCCCTGGGCAGGCTGCAGGCGGCCCACCTCAGCCCCCCCGCCCTGCTAAAGCTCAACCCCCTCTTGGGCAGCGCCGCCAGCCCCGCCCTCAGCGTGGCGTGGGTCGAGCCGCCCGCCGCCCCGCCTCCGCCTCCAGGCAGAGAAGACCCGCTCCACCCCCGGGCCCTCCCGCTCCCCCACCTCCTCCTCCTCCTCCTCTACCTACCCCTCGGAGCTGCCCGGGGAGAGAAAGGCCAGCCAGCAGCACGTGTGCCCCCAGTGTAGCGACACCTTCCCCCTGCCCGTCATGCTGGCCATGCACTCGCTCAACCACGTGGAGGAGCGGCCCTTCACCTGCCCCTACCCGAGCTGCCACTACAACTCCGTCATGCGGGGCAACGTGAAGCGCCACATCCGCATCTCCCACTCGCACCACACCTTCCCGGGATAAGTCCGCCGGGCAGCGCGGCCACGGGCTCTCGCCGTCAGACACTCGCGCCCACATCACGCCCGCGGCCGGCGCCAGGCTAGGCTGTGCGCGAAAGCGAGGCTCCCAGTGTGAATGCAAAACTCGTGATAACTTTGTTGAGTGATTGCTTTCGTTTTGTTACAAGAATAATGTATACTTGAGCATCGCCCGCCGAAGGGTGTGCTCTGGATGCAGTGTGAAAGGGAATGGGGGGCAAGTGAGATTTATTAAGCTAGCTAGGAGTGACTGCTGCGTTGGTGATGATGTGCAGCGATAGGCCTGTATCTGTGTTTTTTTAATTAACAGACGCGAAGGCGTTTAATAACGGAATTCTTAGTCATTTATGCTTTACTCTCAGATCATTCTGATATTTTGGTGTAACCATAATATAGTGTATATTTGTTATTTGATTTTTTTCATACCCGTGCGAAAAAATATAAAGTTAACGATAATAATCGCAAATGAAGTAGCGTGGGCGCAAGGGGCTTTAGTGTTCCCGAGACATTCCCGGTGGATTCCTAAGGAATAGTCCGGAGCATTGTTGAGGGATCCCCAGAGGGCAAGGCTTGACTGACCCACAGCGAGTAGTCTTAACTTCCGTCACGGACCAAAGCTGTGGCTCGGAGCGGTGTGAAGAAGCTGCTGGGGGAGGAAGGAAGGGAGAGGGGGGGAAGGAGAGAGAGGAGGGGGGAGGGGAGAGAAGATGATGTTAATTGTGTGTGGCAGTGAGAGATAAACTACCTTCCCAGCCTGCTGAGTCTTGCATGTTTGCCTCTTACAGGGTGGCGGCTGGCCGGGAAGGACGTCCGCTCTCCCTGTAAGTCGCGTGGGCGGTGTCCCTGGAGGGTATAGCCGCCTCCCTGGCCCCCCTCAGGAGGGCTCGAGCATGTACAGTATCCTGGGCACAAACTCCGGAGGGCCAAACGCCCCCCACCCCGTCAGGGCTAGGTCCGTTACGTGGACAAAGCGGAGCTCGGGCAACTCCGTGTGTCCCTTATGTCTGAAGGACTTCATGTACCCGTCGGCCATGGTGCTGCACATGAGGACCCACACGGGGGAGAAGCCCTTCACGTGCCCGTACCCGCAGTGTGACTACAGGTCCACCAGGAAAGGCAACCTGAAACGCCACGCCAGCACCCACGGCGAGGTCTTCGCTGCCAGCATCGAGTTTTAGGCCTAAGCGACCTCTCCCGCCCCGCCCGCCCGTCCGCCATCCCCCCCTCCCTTCCCTTCCCCTTCCCCTTCCCTTCCCCTCCCTTCCCTTCCCCCCCTTCCCCTTCCCCTCCCCTTCCCCTTCCCCTCCCCTCCGCGTCCCAACCCCGCGCGACGCCAGGCCCTCCGCTGTGATGACCGTGTGTTGTAGAGGTGATGATGGGTGGTGAGGTAACATGACAGACTGTGTTGGGGTTAGCCAGAAGTAAAGTAGTTAATGTGTGAGCGAGCTGGGGTTCAGTGTCGGGAAGCTGACTCGGATTTACCCCTTGCAGGAGGACTCGCGGGTACCGAGCAGCTCGTGGGCGAAATACGCCGGTGTAGACAGTAGCGGCGACCCCAGACCACGAGACGGAGTGGGCGGTGGTGGGAGCATGTGGGCGGCGCCGCTCCCGGGGGCTCTGGTGCCCGCCCCCCCACCACGCCCGGAGGGGGGCCTTGACAACAGTAGCTTGCGTCCTCACGTGTGTCAGTATTGTGGCTATTCCTTTTGTCGCCCCTCGCAGCTCGCGACTCATATTAGGATTCACACGGGAGAGAAACCGTACCGTTGCACCGTGTGCTCGTATAGCGCGGCGCAGAAGGGCAACATGCGCAGGCACATGCATCTCGTTCACGGTATTGTGGTGGAGTCGAACTTCGCCCCGAGTAGCCTCGGCGCTCCCAAGGAGACGCCTTAGCGCGAGGGGCGAACGCGTCCATGCTCTCGTGTCTATCTTGTTCCTGCTCTTGCTGTTTGTCTCTGCCTCTCCTGTGGTGGTGGAGGCTGCAGTGTGTGCCTGCTTGTGGCTGCTTGTTAGTGGGTTAGGTGTGCACACAGCAGACTATGCTGAGAGAGAGGCTGTGCTTGACTCTGGCCTGTTTTGTCTCTTGTAGGGCGTGGGCGGCTACCGAAGCGGCGTGGCCCTGGGGCTGATGGCGCAAGCCATGTCCCGCCTGTACATGACCCACGCAGGAGCAGCAGCACCTGGCGAGGCTCCCGACCTCTCGCCCTTCTCCACAGAGCCTCCAGCCCACCACGTGCCCCACAGCTGCAAGTTCTGCGGCAAGCTGTGCGACACGCCTTCGCAGCTGGCCATCCACCTGAGGGCGCACACGGGAGAGAGGCCTTTTTGCTGTCCGCACTGCGACTATCGGGCCACGCAGAAGCACCACGTAAAGAGCCACCTGCAGAGAAGACACAAAGAGCTCGTCCAGGACCCCGAGGCTCACCTCGCCGCGCAGCCTAGGTTATAAGTGCCAGGTTGGGTGGAGGAAACTAGTCGCAGATTAGCCTTGGGGGGCCACTGACTTTGCACAGTAGGGACACGAGGCTGGTAGCAGGAGCAACGGCAGCAGCAGCGTGGTGGTGATGTTCCTTCTCTCTGTTCTAGGTGGGTCCTGGAGGCGGTGTTTGGTCACACGGCCTAGTTCCAGCCAACCCTCCAGCCTCCAGGCTCAGCGGACACCTGATGTGTGCTGTGTGTGGCAAAGTATTCCCCAAGAGTTCTGAACTGCAGCGGCACCTCAGGATCCACACGGGGGAGAGGCCGTATGCCTGCCCCGTGTGCCCCTACCGCGCCGTGCAGGCCACGCACGTCAAGTCGCACGTTGCGCGCCGCCACCCGCACCACAACCCGTCGGCGCTGCAGAACTTTGACTGAGCGGCGGAACGCGTGTGTGGGGGACACTGCATTGCTGAACTTGTCATAGTCTTAACAGAGAGAGGATCTTTGAGATTAAAATGAGAGAAAGTAATACATGTTAAGAATAAGAGTGTTCTAGAGTGGGTGAAGAAACTCCCTTCTCACCCATGTTCTCTGTTCTCTCCCTGTAGGTGTGTGAGGGCGGTGGTGGGCGGTGGGTGCGCTCCTTCCAGGGCAATGTCGCCCTGCCAGCCATCAGGTGGGATCGCACTTGTCCTGTGTGTAAGAGAGTGTTTGCACGTCCTGCTGAGCTCACCCGCCACCTCCGCACCCACACGGGGGAGAGGCCGTACCAGTGCCCGCTGTGCGGCTACCGCGGCACACAGGCCGTGCACCTCAAGGCCCACCTGTTACGCCGACACTTTGTACCAAACCAGGCCCCCCTTGCCACCCAGTGACTCACTGCCCACACTCAAAGCAAACAAATCTGTTAAGTTTAGGAGAGGTGTCGCTGGCTGGCGCCCTCGTCCCGCATGGTTGAAGGAGTTATGACGCGGTGCTTGTCTCGTTCTAGGTACATGGGGGCCTAGGGAGTGAGGTGTGGGCAGGACCTGTAGTCAGGAGTGAGCCACTGTTACGATGGGACCGCATCTGTCACATTTGTGGGAAGGGCTTCAGGAGGCCCGCTGAGCTCCGTCGCCACCAGCGGATCCACACCGGGGAGAAGCCATACACGTGCTCTATGTGTGGTGCCTGCGATGCCACGTGTCGCGGCGCCACCCACAGCTGGTTCCCGCCACCACTACCTCTGCCACAACCTCCTCCTCCTCCTCCGCAGCCCCCACCTCCGGGCCAGACTTCCCCCCATCGGGCGGGCCGTCGTGGTAACCCATTATCTAGCCTGCGTTACACCTCACCTCTCCTGTCTCCCTCCCGTAGGTGTTTTCCCAGCTGGGTGGCCCAAGCGGAGGCCCAAGCGGAGGCATGGCCACTGCTTGGACCGGAGGGATTGGCATGCTGGCCGGCCTGCGCTGGGACCGCACCTGCTGCCTGTGCGGAAGAACGTTCATGCGGCCGGCGGAACTGACCCGCCACATGCGCTCGCACACGGGGGAGAAGCCGTACGCGTGCCACCTGTGTCCGTGGCGGGGCTCGCAAACGTGGCACCTCAAAAACCACCTGGCGCGGGTGCACCTGGTGACCAACGCGGGCGGCGGGGCGCAGAATCAGTAATAACATAGAGAATCTATATAAAAACAGAGTTATATATATACATAAAGGAATTTAAAAGACGCCACAGTAGTTGTGGTTTAGACTATTACTGTGATGAGAGATGAGTGAACAGTGTCACACACGTAGAAGTTATGGCGGTACACTGGGTACTGCGCCGCCATATTACATACCTCATTATCGGATGAAGCAGCTGTGTAATAAGCTAATACTGCTCCTCATTATTATTATTATTACATGTAAATAAAATTTGTATGATATGTGGCTTATATTTTCCCTTCGACACTTCTACACTTTATTTTGTTCTATTGAAGACAAATAATCACCATTTAAATCCATTGTGATTACGATATTGAAACACTTCACCGGTGAAACAATGATTTATGAAACAAAACTGAATAAAGAGGAAATGAGCAAAAGGGAAACATAAAAAAAAACGAAAAATGGTAATGTGGAAAGAGATACAAATAAGCACTTAAAACATTTGATTCATGAGATATTAGCATGGACACGATTAGGTTGGAGTTGAGACACTATTCCTCTCTCTCTCTCTCTCTCTCTCTCTTCTCTCTCTCTCTCTCTCTTCTCTCTCTCTCTCTCTCTCTCTCTCTCTCTCTCTCTCTCTCTCTCTCTCTCTCTCTCTCCTCTCTCTCTCTCTCCCTTCCTCTCCCTCTCCCTCTCCTCTCCCTCTCCCTCTCCCTCTCCCTCTCCCTCTCCCTCTCCCTCTCCCTCTCCCTCTCCCTATCTCCCTCTCCCTATCTCCCTCTCCCTCCCTCTCCCTCTCCCTCTCCCTATCTCCCTATCTCTCTCCCTATCTCCCTCTCCTATCTCCTCTCTCCTCTCCCTCTCCCTCTCCCTCTCCCACTTCCTCTCTCCCTTTCACATATATATGTACATATATACTTATACACATGCCTGTATGGCTATGTATGTATGTCTCACATCCTTTTTTCATATTCGTGGGTAGAGACTCAGTATACACAGTAAATCTAATTTGTGTATAATGTTTTATTTTCTATCGTATTACTAATACTTACAGGATTTTCCCATTCATATTCATAAAGCTTATATTGTATTTTGTGCAAATGGATTTATGTATCTACAAGAACGCAGACCTTGCGGAAATAACTGAATATAGACATTGGCAAAAGAAGGAAAGAAACTAAAAAACTAGAAGCTTTTTCCTGGTAACAGAATAGAAAAAAAATATCCAAGTGGTGGAAAGATACTCAAATTAATACTTTTCCTAATATTAGTTACGAAACACACTGGTTGCGTCCGTTTCGTAAGCACTTGTTTATTATTATTGTGTTTGGCATTATTTTTTGTCATTATTATGAACATTATCGTTATTATCAGTTATTATCATCATCATCATTATCGTTATCATTGCCTTTGTTATTACTGTTGTTGTGTTATTACTTTTATTATTAATGAATAATGTATTATCTTCATGTATTATTTGTATATGATATGATAAGGCACTGACTTCCTTATTCTTCAATTAATGGGTGGGTCCGTCGAATGGGAATTTTTTGCGAGGAGGGTGACTGATCGGACCATCTCAGCTGATTCACGAAACGATGGCGCGGTGTTCGGTTCGGCGGCCGTGGTTCGTGTGCAGTATTCTTGTGCATTTTTTTTTTTTTTATATATATACATTTCGTTGGGGTCTACGAGATGTGGAATTCATTCACGCGAACACACATTTTCCGTCTTTCTCATCTACTTCCTTTTCTTCTTTCATCCACTTACTCCTGCCCCTCCTCCTCCTCCTCCTTTCTTCTCTCATCCACTTCTTCGTTCTTCTCTTCGCTGTTTATCCACCTCATTTTCCTCCATCCTCCTCCTCCTTTTATCACCTTCCTCTGCCCTTCCCTTTTCCCCTCTTCCCTTCCTTCTTCCCCTCCCCTTTCCTCCCCTTTTCCCTCCCCCTTTTTCCCTCTCCCCTTCCCCTTCCCCCTTCTTTCACCTCCTTCCCCATTGCTCATGGTTCTCCTGTTCTTCATTCACGTCATTCATCAACTAAATCACAAACATAAACACACTCAGATTAAAACACACTTCGCCCATGTACACACCCACAGTCACACTCATTCACACTTCCGGTCACACTCACCCTCGCACACACAACACACACACACACACACACACACACACACACTCATCACACACACTCACACTCACTCACATCACTCACTCACTCACTCACTCACTCACTCACTCACTCACTCTCATTCATCACACACACAACCACAACACACACACACACACACACACACACACACACACACACACACACACACACACACACACACACACACACACACATCATACACACACACACACACACATTACACACACAACACACACGACACACACACTCACACTCATTCTCATTCACTACACACACACACCACACACACACACACACACACACACACACACACACACACACACACACACACACACACACACACACACACACACACACACACACACAACACACACACACACACACACACACACACACACACACACACACACTACACACACTCACACAACACACACACACACCACACCTCACACTCACACTCACACTTACACACACACTCACTCACTCTTACACTTACACTTCACACACACACTCACTCACTCTTACACTTACACACACTCACTCTCACACTTACACACTCACTCTCACACTTACACACTCACTCTCACACTTGCACACACACTCAAACACACGCGCTTTCATACAGTGGAACGGTGCCGTGGGCGAGCGCACCATACCTTCCGGGCGGCAAGGACTACTTCCTTCAAGCATGCAAGGCGAGAGGCAACGGGGCTGAGGGTAATGTCATAGATTTGCATGAGCGAAGAAGGCCAAAAGAACGCTTTGTGTGTAGTTCTTAAGAAAAAAAAATAATGAAAAAGTTATAAGGTGGCGATGGCTTTCCCTTGGCTAAGGAGGTAGGTCCTCTCTCTCTCTCTCTCTTTTGGAATAGTTCAGTTTATTTTTTTATTTACGATTTTTTTTTGTTTATTGATTGATTGATTGATATTTTGTTTTAAGTTTGGCTGTAATCTCTTTCTGTAGGGTAATTCAAGAGTATATATTCATATATATATACACACCATGTTATTCAGTGTTGCTTCACAGATATGTCTTGAATAATAGATTTGATGGTTTGTTGTGAATATTCTCAATAATTTTTTTTATCTTGCATTTCGATGATGAAGTAAAGGCCAGTTGAGGTTGAATGAGGTTGGGCTAGCCAAGCTGCAGCGTGTGTGTGGGCGGTGTGGAAGGTGTCCTGACGGCAGTATTTCTCTCTTCTAGGGCGTGGGTGTGGGCATGGGCGTGGTGAGCAGGCTGGGCCTTGTGCAGGTGGCCTTGGCTAGCCGAGGGCTGCAGTCCGAGGAGGAGGGGGAGGAGGACGCCCTGGACACCAGAAATCCCTCCGACGCTGAGTTTGCCCTCTTGGGCCTCCCCCCCGGCTCCCACGGTGCCCAGTACGTGTGCAAGTTTTGCGGAAAGATTTTCTTCTACCCTTCCTCGCTGGAGAAGCACATCCGCACACACACCGGGGAGAAGCCCTTCAAGTGTCCCCACTGTAACTACTCGGCCAGCCAGAAGAGCCACGTGAAGACGCACTTGCAGCGTCGCCACAGTAACCTGTCCTGAACCCCCCACGCACCCACAGCGTGCCGACGCCGCCGCCGCCGCCAGGCCGACCTCTCTCAGCCCCACAGACTCTCCCTCGCCAGTGTGTTCGGTTGAGCCACACGCCTAGCGCGAGTAAGAGACAGAGAGAGAGGAAGGGGGAGGGGAAGCTTGGGGAGTCGGCGAGAGACGTTGTGCTCTAGTGCCTCCACGGCGCCCCCTCTCAGGGTAGTGTGATTAATCTGTCCAGGTTATTGCCGAGCGAAATGGTGCCGGCAAGGAGCAGAGTGTGGGAAGCGCGAGTGATCCTGTATTGTTCAGAAACATAGGCATTATAGTTCGGCCGCGAGTCGGACCAGGCGACCGGGTGGAGGGGCAGGACGGGCATTCTCTCTCTCTCGCTCGCCGCGTGAAACAAGTCCTGAACATGGTAGAGACGAATGCCTGAATTAGAGAACACAACAAAACGTAGACAGTGGGGGAACGTAACAGTGATTGGGGATAAGGCTTTAGGCAGTTCTGTGTATCCTGTACGTGAATGAATGGTTAGTGGTGATGTCATTGTAGTTTCGGTGACATGAAGCGGAAGGAGGGAGTTAGAACTTGCAAGCGACAACTGTCAGTGGCCGGAAGGAACCCGTGGAAGAGGAGAGAGAGAGAAAGAGAGAGCGAAAGAGAGAGAGAGAGAGAGAGAGAATCATCCTAATAAGGAAGACTCAGGAACAGGGCGCTTGCTGTTTCAGAAGAGGGAGGAGGGAGGAGTGACTCCCGATGGCATCCCTGAGTGCGGGCTCGCTCACAGACCGGAGGCGATGTCAGGTGGAAGGGGACGTCACATTCACATAGTATACTAATGTTTCCCTCCTGAGTGCACACGAGGATGTGGCACCAAGTTCAATCTTTTGATGTGAGAGCCGGCGTGTGTCTGTTTGTGGGTGTGGGTTTTATTTGTGATAATCTTAGAGTATATATTAGTAAACGATGGAGAGGTTTGAGGTCTTTCCTTAAAAAAAAAAAAAGAAACTTTTAGGGGAACGTGTTTATTAGGAAACCATTGGGATTTTTTTCTGCCTTTTGATTATTTTCTTCTCGTGTACAGGGTTTTTTAAAGGAAGATATTTTCCGTGTCTTTCTGTCTGGCGGAGTGTCTGTGAGAATCTCGAAACGAGAAAAGAGATCCACTACACGAGTATGAAGGGACCGTACTACCGCGCACGAACGCACGCACGCACGCACGACTGGGTTCGCTATTTTCGCCTCGGCTCCTTCGATTACAACTAGTTAATAGGAACTAGTTCGTTTTTTTCTTGATTATTCCACTCGCTCCGTGGAGGATCGTGCGCACGGGGAGGCGATGGCATGGAGCGGGTCTTCATAATCTGACACCACAGCTAGCGTATGAGGCATTCCGGAGGTAGATATCAGGAGCAGTAATCGCCATGCAGGGTTACTGTTCTCCCAAACGGGCGTGGACGGTAGAGCAGTTCTGTGCAGCGCGGGTCGCCTGGCATGACGGGGGCGTGGGTGGCTGAGTCTGCTGCCGCTGCTGCCTCATTCGCAGCTGTATCGTGACTGTTTTAAGATGAATGTAAGATATGCATCGTTGGCCTTTTGAGACGAGCGTGCCATTGGTTGTCACGCGTGGGTGCAGCCGCCGCGCCACCGCCTCCGCCTCCGCCTCCGCCGCGCCGTTACCGCCAGCTGCGTATAAACCGGGGACGAGCAGTGTCATTTTTCCCGGCTACCGGTATAGCTTCGGGACGGGAGGGAAATGTCCAGATAATGTTTGACGTTCGATTTTTCGTTTAGCGGTTTCTGGTTTGCTTTTGAGGAATCGGGATCTATAAGCCCAGGAATAGATTTTTTGTTGTCGAGTTGTATTTTATTTTAAATGTAAAGATACAAGGAAGTGTTTTGTGTTCCGTTTCATTTCGTGGGAGTCGTCTCGGGAGCGAGGGAACCCCCTTGGATTCATAAGTAAATTAAGGAAAAGAAAGCCTTCTTTTTGTCCCCTATCGCCCCCCCCTTCCCCGACAGAAGAACTGTTCAGGCGTCGAGAGAGGTAGGTCGCTAGTTTGCGGCTTTCCCAGCGGGTGTAACGCGGTCAGCTGTACGCCCCCACCCCTTCTCCCTCACTCCAACACCCCCTCCCCCCTTTCCAGATACGCCTTCCCACCCCCTTCCCTTGTCGCCCTTCCGACACACGCCCCTCCCTCCCCCCACTCTCCCGACGCCGCCCGCCCCCTCCCTTCCCCCTACCCCTCCCCCTCTCGCCCGCCACCCAATAACCAGTCATCCAGGCCGTTCGCCCGAGCTGCTGGAAGGGTGTGCGTTCGTGCGTGCGTTCTCGTGCGTGTGTAGGTGTGCGTGCGTGCGTTTGTGTGAGTGTGTGAGTGAGTGAGCGGGTGCGCGCGCCACTTTATTGATTTTATATCTTTAGATACAGCACTACAAAGTGATATTTGTATTTATAAGTTTAAGCTTTACTCTCGACATATGTGGGTGTTGAGTTCGAACTGTTGTGGGTTGGGGTGGGAGGATTGGGGTATTTATTTTAGTTTAATGGTCTGTCTTCCTTGTTAAGTTAAGTTGAGAGAGAGAGAGAGAGAGAGAGAGAGAGAGAGAGAGAGAGAGAGAGAGAGAGAGAGAGAGAGAGAGAGAGAGAGAGAGAGAGAGAGAGAGAGAGAGAGAGAGAGAAAATACGGTATATATTTGAAATGCTAGAAACCGGCTACAGTTTGCAAACAGTTCAAAGTAGTCTTTGCTTTTTTTGTGTATAATTGTTTTATACGTATATAAATCTAACATTTATATTTCGACGGGGTGTAAAGATATCGAAAATGACTGCCACCACACGAGCTAGCGGCTACCACAACATCCGCCTCCCTCAGTAGCCGATCGCTAAGTGCCTCTGGCGTAGTAGAGTTCTCAGGTCATGTTACAAGAAAAGTGTCGTGCAAATGCAAAAGCACCGATTTGCATTCGCGGGGAAGCCAAGGGCGGGGGGGGGGTGCCGCGGGTCAAGCGATCGCTGTTGGCTTGCGTTGCTTCCTCTCTCTCTTCCTCTCCCTCTCCCTCTCCCTCTAACTCTAACTCTAACTCTAACTCTAACTCTAACTGTGACTCTCCTACTCCTACTCCTCTTTTCTCCCCCTCCCCTCCTCCTCCTCCCTCTCGCTATCCCTCTCTCTCTCCCTCTCTCTCTCCTCTCTCTCTCTCCCCTCTCCCTCTCCCTCTCGCTATCCATCTCCCTCTCCTTCTCCTCCTCCTCGTCTCTCTCCTCCTGCCCTCTCCCTCTTCTCCCTTTGCGAATGCATAACGGTCGTCCTCGTAGTGTTGTTCTATTAATTGTACTCTGATTTTTAAATATTTTTGCGTTTCCGTAAGATACACAAGTTGCGGCCAGTTCAGTTTGATAGCATTTTTTTATAATTATCGGATGACTTAATGAGAATGATTGCCTTACCTTCCGGGTATTGTGTAAGACTTTAGATTTAGAGAAGTTGCAGAATGTTGAATTGAATACTGTTTAGTGTAGTAGCAGTCATTTGCAATATTTTTAGCCGTCATTATCATCATTATTATTATTACCATGATTATTATTATTATTATTATTATTATCATCGTTATTATTATTATTATTATTACCACCACCACCACCATCATAATCATCATTATCATTGTTATTATTATTATGGTAATCATTATTATTATTGTCCTCATCATCATTTTTAGAGTTTGTATTGTATTGTAGAACTTTTGAGACATTTTTGAGGCCAGCTGATGTGTCTTGTACTGAAGGTTAATCAAACCATTGCTTTATGTATCTAAATATAATTACATACAACCTGTGTTTAAAAAAAAACTTTGTTTGTAAAAAAAAAAAGATATGATTGATGATTTACCCTGTTTTTTGCTAAGTTATGTCACCATAGTATTTTTCTATATATATCTTAGAGCATTATTGAATGGAATAGTTGACTGAATACATTTTTTTCTGTTGTGACTGAGGCTTTATGTATATTTTGTTACTCTTACTTGGGGGGTGAAGTACGCAGGAATGTCAAAATAAAAGAAATCAACTCATTGTAAGTTTTTGAGAGAGAGAGAGAGAGAGAGAGAGAGAGAGAGAGAGAGAGAGAGAGAGAGAGAGAGAGAGAGAGAGAGAGAGAGAGAGAGAGAGAGAGAGAGAGAGAGAGAGAGAGAGAGGGGGGGGGGGTAAGGGTACAGGAGGGAAGTCGATAAATTGATTGATCTAATTGATGGGGAAATTGATCGATCAGCCGATGCTCTGGCTCTTCTTTCCCCCAAAGAGGTCAAAACTATCACCAGCCGCCAAATTGCACTCGTTAAGGATGAAGACAAAAGAAAATCCCCATCTTCTACACTTGTTATTTCGCAATGACGCCACCGTCCAAGACGCTTCAAGATATGGTTATTTTACCCCTTATTTTAAATATGAATCTTAATCTTGATTTTTATTATTTTTTTCATTCCCGTGTATTGTAAATTTTCAATTTTCACATCCCCTCATCAATGGTCACGTTTTCTTTCTTGCTTGCTTTTATTATATTCTTTTTACAAAGGCGTGATACAGAGATTGATAATTGTATACTTATATATATATATATATATATATATATATATATATATATTATATATATATATATATATATATATATATATATATATAAACCGCCGTGTCAACTATCCCCATTCAGTCTCGACGACCCCCTCCATTGAGGCCGATTATTCGAAAAGGTTTTGGGCGAGGGAGAAGTGCGCGGCCAAAGTTTCCTTGCAGGTCTTGCACTAGCTGCGAGAGGGAGAAGGACTCGCCTTGTTGACTTGTTTGTTTGTTTGGCTTGTTTGGTCCTCTTGTAGAATGTTTGGGGAATGGGGGTTTTGTAAGAGTTTGTAGATAATCGTGTGTTGTTTTTCCCTACTGTTGCGGTGTGTTTGTGATGGACATGTGGGGGGGGGGGGGGGGGAGCGACGCGGCCAGAGGTAAATCCCACATACACTCACACACTCACACTCACACTCTCACACACACACACACACACACACACACACACACACACACACACACACACACACACACACACACACACACACACACACACACACACACACACACACAGTAATTCATTTATGTGCATTCACACTCGCATGGTGAGACCCCCGCGCGCGCACAGGAGGACGTGTAATGAGCTACTGACTCGATGAGCGTTCATTTTGTGCATTGGAGAGGCAACATTATGAGGGGATGTGCTGGACTGTAACTATGTTGAGGAAAGAAGTGTTTGTTTTTCGTGTTGTAGATGATTCATTATATTTTGTTTTGTCTTCCATCATCGACGTGATCATCTCGATTTTTTTTTGTTTGTTTTGTTTTTTGTTTTTTGTTACCTTGTCATACAGAAGAATGGTGTTTATAAAGCCTGTCTGTCTGGACGTATGTATGTGTGTATGTCTCTTCATGTGGATCTGTAAAGGTATACACTCCCAAGTTGGAACAGTATGTGTTGATAATACATTTGTGAAAAATTTAACGTTGTTATGATTATCCTTTCCGAGCAAGATGTTGAAGGTGGATCTTTGAAAATGGAAAAGAAGAAAGAAAATAAGACAAAAAAAAATGAGACGAAAGATTCAGACCAGTAGTTAAAAGTACAAACAAACTTGATGATTGAGTATACACTTATTAATTGTTGATGCTTTTGGGTCTAATGTTTTCGTCTGTGCATTTATCAGTCAATGCTTTTGTGTCTCTCTCTTTGTCTATATATATCTACCTACCTATCTCAATCTGTCTGTCATTATCAGATATAATGGGCTTGCGTGCTAACCCCCACCCAGGCTGCGAACCGAGGCAGAGAAGCACGCCCGCACGCCCGCCCTCCTCTCTAAGGCCCGAGATTCTTGTCATACTTGGGCGTACGCTTTCGACTGTGGCCTGTTCTCTCTTCTTCTCTTTTCTTGTCTTCATATTCTTTCTTCGGCCACATGTGCGGCATATTGATCTCTCTTCTTTTTTTTTTTTGTTCTTTCTTTCTCTTTTCTCTCTTTCTCCTCTTCCTTTGTCCTTTTTTTCTGTGCTTGAGCTTGACCTTAAAGAAGTGATTCCCCGTTCTCATGTTGTCTTCCCGAGATGAGATTGTCTTGTCTCTGAGCTCTCACTGTTAAGGTTTCCTTGGATTTTATCTATGTGTTTTATATTTGCTGTTCTCTCTCTCCCTGCTCTTGCCTTTCTGTTAGGGTTTTGTCTGTTCGAGCGGTGTGTTTTCGTGTCATGTGTAACCTCTTTATTTTTTGCCTTTTCTCTCCCACCTTCGTTCATTTTCCCTCTCTTCTTTCTCCTTTATTTTGCTCCTCTCTTTCCCACTCATACTCCTCTTCCTTCCCCCCTTCCTTTCTGGTGTGCACCGTTCTGCACTCCCCCGCTCGCTCTCTCGCTCGTTCACTCACACACTCACTAACTCACTCACTCACTCACTCACTCACTCACTCACTCACTCACTCACTCACTCACTCTCTCACTCATGCAGTCACTCGCACACTCACTTACCGACGCACACTCGCACACTCACTCACCCAAACACACTCGCAAACACTCGCTCACTCACACACTCACACACGCATCCAAACACTCGCTCACTCGCCCAAACACTCGCTCACTCGCCCAAACACTCGCTCACTCGCCCAAACACTCGCTCACTCGCCCAAACACTCGCTCACTCGCCCAAACACTCGCTCACTCACTCACACACTCACCCACCCAAACACTCGCTCACTCTTCAACTCACTCACCCACACACGCACTCACTCATCCAAACACTCTCTCACTCTTTCACGCACTCACTCACTCACCCACACTCATCCAAACACTCGCTCACTCTTTCACTCACACACTCACCCAAACACTCGCTCACTCTTTCACTCACACACTCACCCAAACACTCGCTCACTCTTTCACGTACTCACATCCACACTCACCCAAACTCTCGCTCACTCACCCCCCCCCCCTTTCCGCACCAATAAACTCAGCGGCCCATCGTGCGACCTAAAATTCCCTAAGTCATCTTTAAGTCACCGAGGTTAAGAGTAGACAGTCATCCCGTGCTATGGCGTTGCTTGAGAACGGGCGTAACTGTGCACTTTTTGTGTGTTGTTATTATTCTCATTCTTTCTGTTATTGTTATTTTTAAAAGCGTAACGGTTTGCTTCGGGATACGAGGGTAGCTCAATTTTGGAGGCGGTACGGGGGGGGAGGGGAGGGTGGGGGGTTGGGGGTACGAGCGTAGTCTTTTTCGTTACATAGTTATTTTCTTTTCTTTTTTTTGTGTTTAGTTCGGTGACTGATGTTTGTTATTCGAGTTTGTGGTTCCATGCCGCTAGAAATGTTATTCCGGTTATTTTGTTTTGTGCTTGGCGTCGAGAGACCGCGAGCGCAGTAACTCGGCAAGACTTGAAAGAGGAGGTACATGTACCGGGTGTTCAGGACCGGGAAGCACATGCATGGCTGTTGGAATATACGAGAACATGCGAGCCGCAAACAGGACGCACACACGCACGCACGCACACGCACACACCCTTCCCCCTCCCCCCCCCTCACCCTCCCACCGCCCGCCATGTCGGCACGCATACCAGCCCACCACGCACACGCACCCTCATTTGTTTTCTGCTCCACTCTCTCTCTCTCTCACACCACACACACACACACACACACACACACACACACACACACACACACACACACACACACACACAATGGCTCGCACAAATATATACACCCTCACGTCCTGTTTGTTGGGCCGCCGTGTCCCAACGCCGGCACCGGCTTCGGCTTAACACTTACCAGGCCCGGCCGGCGCTCGAACGTGAATGGTGCAGGCAGTGGGGAGTGTGTGTGTAAACTTCCATATTCATACGATGAACATTTATGTAGATGAAACAGAACACATTCTCTCCTTTGTATAAGAGAGTAAAACATTGGTGTAACTTGTGGAGAAATTGCTTGCGAGAATTCGCCAAAATGGAAGGCTACCTAGTCGGACGCAACTTAAAGGAAACATGTTGAACTTTTTGAAGTCTGGCAAACGGCTGATATTGTTTGTATATTCGCTGTGTTTGTACGTTTGCGCGCGTGTTTATGTTCGTTACCCTCCCTTTCCTCCCCTCTCCCCTCCCTCCCCCTCTTCCCCTCTTCTAACCTTCTGCTACCAACCAACCAACCAGCCCGCCGTAATCTCTCTCTCTCTCTCTCTCTCTCTCTCTCTCTCTCTCTCTCTCTCTCTCTCTCTCTCTCTCTCTCTCTCTCTCTCTCTCTCTCTCTCTCTCTCTCTCTCTCTCTCTCTCTCTCTCTCTCTCTCTCTCTCTCTCTCTCTCTCTCTCTCTCTCTCTCTCTCTCTCTCTCTCTCTCTCTCTCTCTCTCTCTCTCTCTCTCTCTCTCTTTTCGTTAATTTCTTCTCTTTTCTATCCCTTCCTCCCTCCCCCTTCATTACACATGCTGTATATATATATGTGCATACATGCATTCAAATGTATACACATGCATTTATGCATGCGCATATATATTCTCTCTGCGTGCATGTGTATGTATGTATATACACAATGGCCTATGCCCGTCTGTTTACCAGTATCTGTTCCCTTCCATTTTTGTTTTCATCCCACGCCAGTTTGTAAATGCATATACATTAACAGTTCCCATTCGTCAATCGCTTTACCAGTTCGGACTACACAGAGCAAAATCTGATACATATCCACTGAAACAGACTCGAGTTATGAAGACCCATCTAGGCTTCAGCGACACGCCGTTGATAGCGAACCATCGTGCCTTTATGCTGGCTGATTTGTGGTTTTTTATTTTATTTATTTTTTATTGGGCGATTTATTGATTTATATATTTGTAATTTGTCGTTTGTGTATTTTTTCTTAATCCTATAACCTTTTTTTGTTATTTGAGTATAAAAGTAGGGATGTTGGGTAAGAACCGAGTCTATTTGGGCTGAATTTTGAAAGCGGTGACTGACGTGACACACGAGGAAAAAATAAGCCTTTCTGTACTGTGACGAGGTTCAGCAACCTGAGCTTGATATAATGGTGGCGGTTCATGACTCCGCTCACGTGACAAACGAACGACCCCGTATGACAACCCACGAGTGACAAATGACTGCACCTCTGTTAGTTGGTATGACACTCAGAGTCGACGTGAGTGACGGCGACCGACCGACGTGCTGGGGACTCGAAGGAGGAGGAACCGCACAGGACAAGGGGAGGAGGGGAGAGATTTGAGATCACGTGACTTCTGGCTAATGGACTTATGGGTGGGAAAATAGTACAGGGTAGGCAATATATATGTATATCCATATATAGTATATACAATATATATAATTATATATATACATATATATAATCTCAGAGTTTCGAATTGGGAATCTCTGTGGCCTGATAGATAATTTACCGGTAGCTACTTTGCGGCACTGGAAAGTCTTTGTTTGGAAAACCCACATGCTCTCGTAGTGGCTTGAGACAAACGAGAAATGTGCCCAAAAAGGATATTGACCATGTAGTATTGTCTAGATTTTGATGATGCTAGAGTGGGTTACGAATTTGAATAGGCCTTGCGAAGCCATCCTGTGTAATTCAGATAGAGAGAGGACTGGGATATAACCGGAGGAATATAGCATCGCCCAGGCTGACATTTGCATAACGACATGACACACTTGAGACGACCGAGAAACGAGCGACAAACGTCTACAGGAGAACTTAAATGTAACCCACCAAAATTTTCTCTGATAAATCATGGAATGAAAGAAAGGGGCCCCTAATTTAAAAAATGAGAAATAATTAATAAGAAATGACAGATTGAGGAACGAGGTAGTAACACGTTGTCTTGAACACGTAAATGTAATGGTTGTTGATGTAGACTAGGGGCGGCAGCTGAGAGTTTCGGTCTCTTGCAGGGATTCCTGGGAGACGGCTACAGGCGGCACTGCCCTATATGCGGCAAGGGTTTCGACCAGCCCTACAACCTCCAGCGACACATCCGTACACACACGGGGGAGCGGCCGTACCCATGCCCCTTCTGCCCGTACGCTGCTTCCGAACGCTCGCACCGCAAGTCCCATGTTGCCCGCCGCCACCGTCAGGAGTATGCCACTTGGACCGAGTAGAGTAGCCGCGGGAGAGAGGCTGTACACGACCGATGGGGCCTCCCTTCTCCCCCTCCTCCGGCTCCTCTTCCTCCTCTCTTTCTCCTCCGCCTTTTCGCCTCGTATGGAATTCACACGTCGGTGAAATGGAGGGAGAGAAAACAAGAGGTAGATAGAGGGAAAGAGATAAAAAACACACAACCAACTGTGTGAAAAAAGAATAAAGAAAAAAGAAAGAAAGAAAAAAAGAGGAGGGGGGGAATGGAGCCGAATTTTTCCCAAACGAAGCCAAAATGCAGGCAGTCGGACAACGTGGGGGAAAGGGGGGGCTGTTGACACGCAATCACTCGCACGCAAACGTCTCGCACGCAAAAGCCCGAGTCCGAAGCCGTAGCCACACGGGTAGCGGTTGTTGGTTCAAGGTTCAGATGCTCTGCCTCGTTCCTCAGTGACAAAAAGACTTGGAAACTGTTCATTGACTCTACGCAACTATGAAGTATGAAAATAAGCATAAACAAAAAACACAAATAACGACAGAAAAGAAAACAATAAATAAATGTTGGAAACTTACGGGATGTGGCATTCTGCACGTCATATACACGCACGCATCCGCTGTAACGAGTCCCAAGCCGGTGCCGGCCTCAGCCGAACACCTCGCGCGCGTGTGTGCGTGTGTGTGTGCGTATGTTCGTGTGTGAGGCGCACGCACACATCCGCCAGGTGCACGCAAGCGTCGTCACACGCGTGCGTTTGGGGAATCAATACACCTCACTCTCACTCATATCCGGGTTTGACAAACGAATATTTCGTATGGCAATATCAGAGGTTCAGCAGATTTGTAATGAAATGTATGCTTGAACATTAATATTCTGGAATGTTAAGGAAAATGAAATAAAGTTTAAAAAACAACTTGCAGGGATTATGTGCCGGTAAATGGGTTTTACATGCCTAATATATTTACTGTGTTGCTATATACTGTAAAAAAGCTCATTTACTGAAGAATGTGAAATTTCAGGGAAATATTTATACTGTTCACAGACAGATAAGTCAAGCGTCGAGCAAATGTACACAACACCTACATAGATTTATTTTAGTCTGTCAGTGATGACTACACAGCACTCATCCTCTTTCATGTTGCTTGTCATTTTCCCACAAAGTCATACAGTTAACTGCATCCCTCACTCACTCCCACACACATATGTCTCTTACTTATACTCATGTTCTTGGTATGGTACTTGGAACTTTTACTTATACTGAATGTTCTTTATATGATACTTAGAACTTTTGGATGTTCTGGTGGTATGTACTTAGAACTTTTACTTATACTAAATGTTCTTGGTATGATACTTGGAACTTTTGGTTATACTGAATGTTCTTTGTGTGGTACTTAGGTTACTTACTGAAATGTTCTTTGTATGGTACTTAGAATGTTCTTGTATTACTTGGAACTTTTGGTTATACTGAATGTTCTTTGTGTGGTACTTAGAACTTTTACTTATGCTGAATGTTCTTTGTATGGTACTTAGAACACTGTCTTTTAACTTTTTGCTCATACTCTTTGCTTCAGACACCTCTCATCTGTATTCTAAACCATGTAGACTCATACATTTTATACACATTCTTTATATATGGGATACCAAAGCAGTTTATACACTTTTTGCCCTCTGTCACCGCAATGCTCTTCCATATAACAGATTTATTACATGTTCACACTTCACATTCCTTTTAGATACAGAAAATATAGCCTGTATTTGGCTCGATGTATCCCTCTCCCCACATACATATACTTTCCTTATTATTACCCTGAAAGTCACATCATTGATACACCTGCCACTCCCTCCCCTGTTTTGAAGACCATCTACGCTTGTCTGCTCTTAGCCCCCCTCCCCTCACTTATTTTGAATTCACACTTCATGCACTTTTATCACACTTCAATAATATATCCTCTTCACTAACATTCTTGACACTTTTCACTGTACACAAGAAAACATTAAAATGGGAATGTATTTGAAAGTGGTCTTTTCACTGTTCTGAGGAGAATGTTAATTTGATATTTATTTTTTTAATCATTCTTATTGTTATTTTATTTTTCACCAGTAATCACCTGTTGTAGATTTGTATACATAGAGAAGACTTGTCAAGTTTATAATGAAGAGTGGTCACAACTGCCCATATATGTAGACCTAGCAGTAATGGATTCATTTTGATTCATAGGTTTAGGCTGAAAATCATGAGACTGAGTTTTACTTTTTTGGATTTTATGTGGGTAATGTTTGTGGAAATTTTGTTAGATCATTGCACACACCCTTTGTGATTTTACCATGTTGTCTGATTGCTATTAATGCATTTGATTTTGCATACAATAAGCTCCATTCTTGTTCCATGTTGTTTTTACTATCATTCTATTTGGAAATGCCTCTTAAGGAGACATTTTTGTTTGTAATTTAAAATCAATTCACAAGATTTTGCACTTCTGTTTCAAACCAATGCAAAGTAGCATGCACGTGTGGAGCACTGTCTAATCAAGGTTCTAGTTTTTCATGCCAATATTCTTGAAAGTTGTTGGCCGTCAGTTTGTTTCCATTAAGAGATGGATATGATAGTTTGTGAGATAATACAGTTTAAGATATTGGTAATTGGATGGTCTTTTTTTTTTCTTTTTTTCTTTTTTTTTTTGTCTGAAATATTGATTTGCTGAAATTCACTGCTCTGTAAGATTGATATCTTGGGAAAATGAGTTATCAGTGTTTAAGATGTGTATATACATATACATTTTAGACTATACAAAATAGCCTTAGTAATTGAGTAGCCTGTTAGATTTCTGGTGTTGTATCAACAAGATTTATTGATGGGAAACAAGAAAGGTGACTTTAAGTACTGAAATATTAAACAATTTTTTCTCATTTAGATTCTGTTTTCTAAAAGCTTAAGATGGTAGTATAGTATTATTTGTATACTTATCTTTATGATTTAGTTTTTTATGTTCAGTTTCTTTTGATGATGATTGGTACTGCTCAAAATTACCACCAGGAATGTTTTTTTAAGAAGTATGTAGCAATGGGTGGGAGTGTTGTACACTGAATTAATGAAAAGTATAAGGAGTTTTAAAACTATTTTTCCAAATACAAATGAGTAGATGTTATTATAGGTTTGTCTTTTTTAAGAGCTTATGATGTTATTTTACTGGACCTTTGCACATGAATTAAAAAGATGTGTGTTGATATATTTTGCTTTTTGTCTTATTTTGCAACCCAGATTTCAACATGTCTTACTTAAAACATTCTTGTGAAGTACTGAATTCCGTAACACTTTTTATGTTTGTAGTATCAATTAAAATGTTTGAATTTTTGAAGCAATACTCTGGCATTTGATTTGATCATCCTTATCAAACTAGGAGGAAGAAACTCCTTTCCTGATTCAGTTTTCTTTCCTTGTTGAAGAAAGAAGGAAAGTAAAAAAAAAATTGTTATTCAAACAAATTATGATTCTGAAAGCAGTTTGGTGAATAATTTATTGCGAATCTGGCAAAATGTGGTAGAAAAGAAGAGACAGTCATATTAACTACAATATATCTTGCTGCTGCTAGACAAGTTATACCCTGGAATCAAATATTCTGGTGTAATGAAATAGAAAGCATTTAGGATATTGTGTAAAATTAATTGAAAATGACACTTTGGGACTTGATTAAAAATATATTTATGACAAAGATGAATGAAAAATCAAGGAGAAAGAATTTATTATATTTAAGAAACTTGTGCAGAAATAATTTAAAACTGCCAAAGTCATTCTGGTTCCAAATATGCTTTTCTTCTCTCTTTTTCATTAAATGGGAAGCCCTTTTACATACCTTTCCATCAAAGAAAAATTGTGCGAGTTAAGCAGCTTGGATTACACAAATTCTTATTGAAACCAATTTTTATTTTCTCTACTCTTCAATTTCTTTAAAAATCATTTAATCATATCCAGTTCACATGAGACTTTCTAGATGTTTTCTAAATTTATTACACAAGTTTCCTTATCAAAGTCCCACTGAAAAGCCATTTTAAGTTGATAATCAGTTATTTTGCTCACTCCCTCTTTCCCATTTCCTAATTGTTCTTCCTGATGGTGCTCCACATATTTTAGTTTACAATACTTGTCAAAAAGATAATTGAAAATGGCATAGTATTAAATGAAGATATAACTTAACCATTTGTGATTGTTGTGATTCTCATATATTTATATTGGGGAGGAAGTAAATGCCTTGAATAAGAATATTATTTAGTTTTTCATTTGTATTCCTCAACATGTGAAAGCCATGTTGCTCTGGGAGGGGATGGAAGATCATTATTTCATTCTTGTTTTTTGTGTGGTCATACTAAATGCATGGTAATATATATTTAAGGGATATTTATATAAGTTTGCTGTCAGGAGATGCCACAACAGAAGGAGATAAGGAAGGTGGAAAATGAGAGGTATTAAGAAAAACATAAAATCGAAGAAAAGGCATGGCTGAGGTGTTGTGTGGTTGTTGCAGGGCGTGGGCGGGTGTGGTCTGGCTGCCGCAGATACCCGTCGAATGTGGACTAGCAGTGGCAGCAGCAGCAGTGGTGCCGCCAGCAGTCATGCTATTGGTGTTGTAAACTCTGCAGGTGGCAGTCTTAATTTGGAGAAGCAACAACTCATGCTGGCTGTACAGGCAGTGGCTGGGGGGCATATGACAGGTCGGCAAGCAGCACGAGCCTTCAATGTACCTCGCACCACACTTCGGCGCTGGGTCACCCATGATCGCCGCCTCCACCCATGTCCTTATTGCCCCTATCGTGCTACTGAGCGATCCCACCTCAAGAAGCACCTCGGGCGCCGTCACCGTGACTTACCCGACCAACACAGCTCAGCCATGCACCCCATTCACCAACTCCCCTCCGAACCCGAGTCCCCTCCCCCGCCAACTGTTCCGGTGGTAGCCTCGCAACCTGCATCCACGCCCCCTGTCTCTGAATCCCAAAATGAAGAATCTGCCTTATCCACAAATGCCCCTTGAAGCAATTATGCACTTATTATCATTCCCCCTCAGGATGTCATTGAGGGACCTGTTAGTGAGACTTTTGAAGTCAGAAGTTCCATAGAAGAGACACAAACTTCTTTTGCTCATATCAAAGTCTGGTTGAACCCAGCAGTGAAATGCTACACTACATTTGAGAATTACAGTAGCTAGTATATAGCAGGGTATGGTGCCAAAGTGGTATACATTTAAGCTTTCTTTCTAGTGACATGTTCTTAGGAGAAAAGTGCTCTTCCAGAAAGATTTAAGTAGCATAGTGAAGATATTAATTAAAGAAAAAATTGTATATGACCAGTAAGCCAAAGCAGAATGTGATACTAAGAGCATCCTCAGAATAATTTTCCATTAAAGAATTTATGTCTCATTTCAGATATTTGAAATTCTTGCAGACAAATTCACATGAATAGAACCACAGTGCATACTGTTTTTGTTTTACTTTTGATATTCAACTGATTTGCTCAATGTGAACCTCATACTGCATCAGTCAGTTACAGTGAAACAGAATACCTTGTGAAGAAAAATAACAAGCATAAAGCACTTTGAAATCAAACTAAACAGTATAGTAAACAGTATAGTAAGCCAGTGAGTAGGAAAATTATTATGTACCAGGTAGTAAATTGATGAATATCAGGATTACCAGGAAAATGAATTATTCCCATCACAAATCCCTATATACACATGCACACAGTCATAAACCGATGCATATATATGTACACTTACCTAAACCAGCACAATTATACATGACAAATTTATTCAAATACATGCTATTTTTTAATAGATGCATATCATCCACAGAACTGCATACACACATGGGATGTTCATATTACCAATTTGTATATTAGAAACATTATTTGTTTTCATATACAAAACTATTTTGTGTAGTGAACTGAGTTTACATCCTGGGAAAAGTATTAGCCATTATAGTCATGTCTTTGTTGTTGACATATTTTGATCTGTTATACATATCTAGATCTACAGGAAGTGAAATTTAACGTAGATGTATTTTTTTAAAACTAGTTAGCAGATTTTAAAGATACATAGCTATTTTTATACACCTGTGTAAGTTGTTTGAAGTTTATTTCAGATTTCAAGTTGATTACCTAAAGTAGGAAAAAAGATAGATATTTGTTTTTTGCTCTACTTGATTCTAGGAAAAAGATAATGAATTATGTTTTTTGCAGAAGTATTCTGCCTTAAAAGAACATTATAAAGTCCTAGTTGTGATGA
The DNA here is from genome assembly GCF_003789085.1 of Penaeus vannamei. Taxonomy (NCBI): domain Eukaryota; kingdom Metazoa; phylum Arthropoda; class Malacostraca; order Decapoda; family Penaeidae; genus Penaeus; species Penaeus vannamei. Next base: position 666,673 of record NW_020869469.1, read on the forward strand.
TAGTACACTATAGACAATTATAGATGATTATATTTATAATTTATGATGATGATAGTGAGATAGTTTGTTGATTTGGTTTGATTGACTTGTGTATAATAAACTCTCCTGTGGAGTTAAGCTCTGTTGATATTAGCTAGTTAGTCATTAATTATAGGCACCTGTTATGTCACTGAGTGTTATAACTTTTTGTAAGCTTTTCCAAGATATCTATCTATCAAGGAGATACAATAGTAAAGAGAAGCTATGTGGTGTGTATATATGTCCAGGTGGTAGTGCATATGATGTGATATAGTTTTGATAGAAATATAGTTTCAAATATCACTTGAGAAAATCAAAAGAAGGCCAATTAAATACATCAAATTTCTTCTTACTTGTGATAAAAGTAAATGTCTTGCAAGCAAGATATTAACCAAAACAGTTGTGTATAGTAGTCATGCGATGACAATACTGTATATTTATTATAAAGTCTTTCATTTTCTTTTTATACTATAGATATTTATATAGAGCAGAAGCCAATGTAGAATATTTTTTGTCTTAGTTTTGGAATTTACTAAATGTTATATCTCATGTAGACAATCAACATGGAATGTGCAGGAACCAAATGAAAATGTAGATTTAAGTAGTGTTCTTATGTAGGAGTCTCTATTCTTGAATAGCTTGAACTTAACATGCAATTGTACTGAAGATTCAGTAGACTTATTTTGAACATGTACCTAAGGAAATATAGGTTCTTAGGTTAGTTTGTTATATGAACCCTTCTTTTCTTTCTGTGCGTGTTTGGCCTTGCATGTGTGTGTGTGTGTGGGGGGGGGGGGATCTATGCTCATGTGTGTTTCCAGTGTGGAAGAGAGTGGGTGAATTTGACAAAAAATAAACAAGCACTTGTTTTGCTTTTCAGACACAAGGCAGATAGTTTGCTTTCATGGTTAGATACATAGTGCCCAACAGTTAAACAATAAAGGATATATATTTGAATTTATAATGTAGGATATTAGTTACTCATGATGCTTTGATTAATGTTTTCTTATTGAAAATGTACACAATTTTAGCTGCCTTTCATTTTATGAGATGCTTATCTAACATGCAGTTAAATTTTTCATGTGCGTATTACCTAGTATAGATTACAGTGTTTAGAACGTGAGGTTGTAACAGTCAGAGTGGTACCAGGTCAGACTGTTTGTCTGTCTGGATGTGTGCCTGTACTTTTTGTGTGTCTGTAACTATACGTGTGAAGGTATGTGTGTTTCTTAAAAGCTTCAAAAACAGAACTTGTACAATTTACCCCTTTTACAAATGTTAACTCTTTCTAATAGTGATTTCATGCCATCTTTCCAAGACAAAAAGTATATGCTACATTGACATTGAGAGGAAGTATCTTTTACAGTATTAGCAGAATTCAATGGCATGTTTCTGTTTCCCAGAAGTGAAAAGCAGAATAGTGGAGTGTTTTTAATATATGACAACTGTTGAAATGGAATTATCTCTTTATCTGTTTAGTGACACATGTTAGATGTTACTTTGATAATTACAAAACTGGATACCTGTTATATGTCTTTTAAGTGTTGATGTGTGTGATATGTTCAATAAAAAAATACATTTAAATGTTTAACATCAGTTTTCCTTCATCCTGTTTTGCGGAGGATCAATTTTTATCCCTTTTGGGAAGTTTTTATTTAGCTCGTTTGTTTTGTTGGGGTGTATTTTACCATTTATTATTATTTATTAATTTTTATTATTATTATTATTATTATTATTATTGTTGTTATTATCATTATTATTGTTGTATGCAGTGTACAAGTATTTTTTTTGATTTATTCATATATAACTTTGATTTTAAGTTACTGTTTATCAATTCTTTTAAGAGTTGATATATGAATTAATATTTTTGGAAGTTGGAAGTCAGTGCATATGAAGAAAAAAAACACACACACGGACACACACACTTACATGAAAAAAAAGAAAGGAAAAATGACACGCAGTAAAGAAATAAATGAATAAATAAAGAAATGTACACAGGAAAGACCATACCATTTTTTCGGTATTTTCCTCTTTGTTTTATGTTACTTTTTTCATTTTCATATTGTTTCCCTTACTGGAGCATATTTATGTGTATTTAGAAAATATACTCAAGGTTGAGTTTTATTTCCGCACAGACAGAATGGTTGACAAGCTGCCCCTATCTTTACCCACAACTTTTTGCACCTCCACCTTTGTTCTCATATTATAGATATATATATATATATATGTACATTTTTTACTAGTTTATAGTAAATGACTGGACTTCTGACTCGATCACATTCACCACCATTTCTGTTGTGACTGGTCTTCCTATCTCCCCTGACTTGACGTTTTCTACTCCTCCCTGATCTTCGGACTTTTGGCTTCTTCCTGTGATGGATGGGCTCTGGTTTAGGGTACTGGACTAATGGAAAGGGTTTGGTTGGTTCCTATAGGGTACTGGTCTCTGGTTGGTGGCAGGTTAAGGTTATATGGACCCAGTTTTGACTATTACGGTATTTTATAAAAGTCTGTGACAACCTAAATCTTCTTGATGGGAAGAATATATTTTTCCTTTGTTCTTTAATTTGTTGGCGCAAATTTAGCGGTAGCTATGAAGAGCACTGGGGTCAGTTGGCTAAGAGGACTTCATAAAGCGTTGCACTTGAGACTTTGGCTAGGGTTTGACATGAAGAAGACTGACTTTTGAAAGATATGTTGGTTCCAAATTTAAGTATTTGATAGAATAGTAGTCAACTTTCTCTTTAAGGTGCTAAGACAATATCTCGTGTAAAGACAGATAGTATGAATATAATTAATTATTTTTTCACTCATTTAATTTTTTAAAGTATACATTTTACATGTTGCATTAAATGTTGGGTGCAATTTCATTATCAGATGAGAAAATAGCATGTGAAGCTAACACTTTGTAAATTTCAAACAAGAAATGAGTGTGTAGATAGAACAAATACTGTAAATATAAACACTTCGTATTAGAAGATAAGATGGTGATTTTACTTCCTTCATAGTATATAATGTTGATGGTGCAGTTACAGGGAAAATGACAGAAGGATAGAGATATGATTGTTTTTTCAAAGTCTTGCTGTGCCATGAAGTTTCTCAGTGCAAAACCATTTTACTAAAGCGATTTAAATTTTTAGATTCAGTATGAATTTTTTAGAGTAAATGTAGCTTATTAAGTGCTTGTCTAGAATCGATAATAGTAACAGTTGATAGAATTCTGCCACAGTATTTCTTAGGAGCCATTCTAGGATTTATCTGATAATGATTGCAGTTACATCCAGACCCTGACCCTGACTTGTGCAAGATGCCCAACCCTTTCTACTTTTGACATTTTACTCGACTGACAAAGGACTTGTTTTTTGTAGGACTGGGATCATGTTCGTCCAGCTGCCCTCATTCCTGTGGTGGAGATACGCCAACCCGTTGCTGCAAGCACACCCACAAGCATCGCTCAGCTAATGACTGGTGCCTGTCCGAAGACTGCTGCCATACCTATGGGCCCAGCTAGTGGGGCCTTCACTCCCTACACGGCCTCAACCTCCCCAAGGGGCAGTACCCCAGACTTGGCTCAGGTGGCACCTGCCGACAAGCAGTCTTTTATGTGCCCCGTGTGTGGGAAACAGTTTGGGCAGCCCTACAACCTCCGCCGCCACCTGACCACCCACACGGGAGAGAGACCTTACCGTTGTCCCCACTGTAACTATGCTGCCTCTCAGAATGTCCACCTGGAGAAGCACATCCGACGCATACACTTGAATAATGGCCAGAATGAACACCCAACTGGGCCAGCCGTCACTTGGCCCCTGCAAGCCACAGCTGTAACTCCTTAAATAAATTCTCATATCTGCACATCATGATAAGCCTTGTGATGACAAAGTGATAAAATACATATATCAATATTTCGTTATTACTCAGATGGTCAGTGTTTTTTCTATCATATTAAGAGTTGTCTATGAATATTCAGAACAGAATACAATTTATAGTAAAACTTCCTTTTATATAATATCTATTTCATATACTACTTTTTATATACAATGATGCAGTATACAGAGGCCTTTGATTATTTTCTGAAAATATTTTGGTATAAGGATAGTAAAAGTTATTTTACAAGCATTACTCACCCAGCAGTTGGGTGGCCATCAGAGAGATTAGTTCAAGTGGTGAGAAAGCCAAGAACTACAAAATATATCTAAGAGCCTTCTTTAGGATACTAGCTCTTACACATGAAAGCCATAACAAAGCACTTACATGAATACATTTTCTAAGAAGGCAACATCTCTTTTTCATAGGTATCTTACAGTATTTGCAGAGTTGTGAAAATACAACCCCCAAAAAGAAGAAAAAAACAGGATGACAAGCATATACTATTGACATAAACACAAACACATACACTTGACGCACTTCAGACACTAAGCCCGGACATTCTTTTACACAAGGTAGACATACTTATCATAATTTATTTATCCGCATTAGTGATTAAGCACTAGGAGATGACAGTGCTTGACAGAAATATCCAAGAGGTTGTATGATTTTCATTGCAGTATGATCCCTGTATTAATGCATGGTTGTTATTTTGTGTCTCATCTTGTGATGGTATGGAGTCTCCTCATGCTGCTACATAAGGAGACACAAACTTACTTTCTCTTTTATGGTTGAATAAGAAATTAGGTGTTTTAGTTTTGCTGGAAGTGATGATATAACATGCTTATATATATTACAAAAAAGCAAAAAACAGAAAAAATTATACTCTATATAAAAGCCCCATTTTTGTATTTTCAGCGTTTTGTATGTGTATACTTCTTTTTATTTATTATTTTTTCCCTCTCTCTCTTGTGGCTTGAAAACTAGAGTATTAGGCTTAGGGCTTCCAGATGATATGATTTAATAAATACAAAAAAGCAAAAAAAAGCATTAGAAGCATGTATTTTATGAAATATTTCTTCACTTGAGCCACAGATAGCCACTTAGAAAATTCTCAGAAAGTGTTCTTATCAAGTCGTATTTATTTTATTATTGCATTATATATCAACATATTGGGTTGGGTTAAATGACAAACATGATTAATTTATTTTTGCATGATTATGTTTTAAGGTAATGATTATATATATATATGTAGGATAAGCGGTTGTAACACCATTCTTGAAAGAGCTATTGAGGTTAATCAGTCAATATTTCATCATGTCCAGTCAGCAGATCTTGCTCTTTGCTCAATGACCAATTACAAGAGAATCCCAAAGTACGTTCCAGTCCCTCAAATAGCATCCTTCAGAATTTTTTACCTAGTTTTTAAGGAGTTCAATGTAAAGGTTAAGTACTCAAGGTTCACCGATCAGCCAGTTTTTCATACATCTAACCAGAGGTTATGTTTGTGAATACCTCAATTGATATTGTATGTTTACTCTCAAAGATGCTTTTTTTTTTTTTTACATATTGGGGATAATGACATTTTTTGTAATGATGAAATTTAACAGTGATGGTTGGTCAAAATGCAAGGATGAACTTTTGAGTATTTGATGATATTATATACACATATATTTATATACCAAGGCTTGTAGCCTAGATCCTAATGCTTGATATACCCTGTGCTCAACACTATGCAAAGAATCGAAAATCCATTATTATATTGTGTTTACAAGATAATTCTTTTAATACTCTTCTAAGGAAAACTGTTTGTGAATGTATTTTATATATAAAATCAGTGTCAGATATATATTTTTCTCAGAGAAAATTACAAAAAGAAAACTCAAAAGTGTCCTTACTGATTACATTGGGTTGTATTTGGAAAAAAAGAAAGCATTATCTCTACTTCATAGATAAGTCACTTGTGTTTGCTGAATCAGGAAAAGTTACCAATGTCAATGGTATAATTTAAGTGTTTGTTTTGCTTGAATAACTATTGTGATCTTGGCAGTTTTAGATTTCCTGTTCATCTCATCACAGAAGATGATTTTTTCCATATGAATTATGACAGCATATGCTAAACAAACAGTAAACAGAATGTTACAGATTTGGAGGGGTATTCATAATGACAATGGAAGGAAAAAACTTGTTAGATTTATGTTGATTTTTTTGTCCTTTGAATAATCAATATTTGCAGTTGCTGTGCAGTCACAATTCATATATGTAACAATGACAATAAAATTGAATGATTCTTAACCAGACAACTATATCGTTTTTGTTTGTCCGTGTGTAAGTAGATGTGTAGGCATACATGTACCTGTGTATATTTATGAATACTAAACACGATTAGTTTTGTCGATAAATACTTACATAGGTACAAGTATGAATATACATGTAACTCTTGAGTGTGTATATGTGTGCATTCGATTAAATGTGGGGGTTCTTTTGACTCGGGTGTTGTTTTTGGCTTGTGTGAATAAAATCAGCAAGTTTCAAAAGCTGCCAAATAGTGAAAGGTAAATTTTGAGAGTTGAATGTTGAGATCAAAATGGATTATATACTCTTTATGTTATCATTATTTATATGAATATATTTGCAAGTGGTTGAGACAAGTATGTTTGTAAATCAGAGGAAGATATCCCTTTAGTGTATTTTATATATATTAAGATATATCCCCGCCCAGCAGAGCACTAGGTAGCAGCATTTGAAGCTGCGCCCACTTCAGTATTTTACCCTAATTCCGGTGATAGTTAGATGCGTTCAGTATTTTTGTTTTCCAGTAAGAATTGTCAATATTTTTTGTTATGGGTCAAGGGTTTAAGCAAATAAAGCTTATCCAATTTTCTTAAGCTTTTCTACATTATATTTATAGTTTCAAAGTGAGTTGAGGAAGAATGCCAGTACATTAGATAGGCCTGGAAAAAGTACCTTTGTTTTTGCTGTATTGTTTGTGACTCAAGAATTGAGATTAGAGGGTAATTATTTTAGAGACAGTTTAGGATGCCATGAGCATGTACAACTTCGTGATATATAAGAAACCTTTGCTGGTTAAAAATGCTTTCAGTGAAATTTTTTTTTGAAATGTCCCCTCAAAAATCCTCATAAGCAGAAACAAAGTAATATTTTTTACGTGCCTTAATTAGAAATCTTAATAGGACGTATCCACACATCCCAGATAGCGTAAGAGAGACTGTAGCAATGCACAAGTTAACTGAAATTTTTTATCAAAACTGTGATCTTATGCCTTCCAAGTGTTAATTTTTTTTTCTTTCTGTTTTCTGAGCCGAGGCCTTGCATTCTGTAATAGCAAAATAGAAAATTAATATTCCAGTATATACTTTTGGAAAGGGACACTATTTTTGGTACTTTTGTAGAATGCTTTTGTAGCTTTTCTAATAAATATTAAGCATATATTGGTGTGTTTTTTCTACCCATATTAAAAAAAGAAAGAGGAAGAAAAACAATATATATATATTTATATTTATATATATATTTATATATTAATATTTAATATATAATATATACACATACAAATACATATATATATATATATATATATATATATATATATATATATATATATATATATATATATATATATAATATAATGTATGTATGTATATGCAGGTGTGGGTATATACTGCTTGTATTTATGTATATACGTATATATGCCATATGTATATATGTATAGTCTGTTTGCTGTCAGTAAGTCATAAATTTCATATTAAAAGAAAAAAAAAAATATTACATTGATGAAAAATTCTGGCTTCAAGATTGTCATCATTCCTCAAAGCAAAGTCATTTTAATGAAATCACCAGAAAAAAGGTTGAAAAGATTTTTTTTTTTCATTAGATTTAAGTTACACCCAAACACAAAGAGTTTCTTCTACAGAGTCTTTTGTTAGATACATATGTGAAATGCAACTTTTAATTTCCATGGTGGAGGTTTCAAGGTAAATACCTGGATGGTCTTTGGAATGCTGCACAGTTTTCCTTGGGAGATGATATAACAGACATTAGGACATTTCTCCTTTTCCATAATTCCTATCAGATATCCTAAGCCACTATCTTCTGGAGTGGTTGCATTACTTACTGATTATTTGTCACATCTTATATTACTAGATGTCAAATTAAAAACCAATTTGATTATTGCAATTGTCATGCACTGTCTGTTGAAATTCTCTTCATCTCTTCCAATGAAACAGAGGCAAAGTACTTTATACTGACAGTCATTTTGCATGGATAGTAGATGTGCATGTATTTCTAAACATCCTTATGTTGGTTCCCATTTTGATTATTTATTTTTTCATTTTTTGAAGTACATCTTTGTATGTTTGTCTTTTTTTCTTCTTTGAGCATGATTGGGAATATGCCATATGATAATTTTATATCTATGTGCTAGATTGCTTGGTAATCTTACAGCATTGTGACCATGACTGTCTCACTGAATGCTGGTATTGTGCACTGGGATGAAAATGCTAAATTTTTAAAAATCATTCTAAATTACGACTTTAGTAGCAATTATTTAGACAGTGTAGGATTGTGCGTTTGCTATAATTTTCTTATTTCATTCCTGGTAGATTATTTTATGAAGGTATGAACCATTCTTTCTATGCTGATTCTTGCATGAAAATATGTGGTATTGTCTCTTTCTTAGTTGCATTTTGCATTATTATTCATATAGCCTACATAAGATAATAAGTAATATTGCCATATGAATGTTTTTTCTATATATAAGTAGGTTCCATAGAATGTTTTGTTGTCCTTTTTAGATTGGACTTATTTTATAACTTTGTGTGTGTAATTCTGCACATTTATTTTGTCATACCCATTTTACATTTTGGTAAAGTATTGAATAGGAGTAAAGATTTCAAAGTATAGACAAATGTTCATGAAATAACTAAATTACTTGAATATCAGTAATAGTTGTGATGAAACAGAAAAGTCATTAGTAATTATAGTTTCAAAAAATACATACTAAGAAAGTAAAATGCATCTTTATTACTGTCAACAAAAATTAAAGATCTTGTAATAAGTCATTGCCATTCACCACAGGATGAAGATGATGACCATGACCATGAACATGATGACGACCATGACCAGATGGATGGGCTTCGAGGGACCATCGCCTCGTCGCTTGGCAGTCCCAACGGCCCACCCCCTTTAACGCCCATTTCGCAGGTAGGATTTCTTTTTCTCTCCACGTTTCTCTCTTTTGTATAGTTTATATGTATATTTTTTGTATGTATTGTAAGTGTGTTTTTCTTTTTTGTGTGTGTTTGTATTAGTATGTATGTGTTTGTATTTGTGTGTATGTTTGTGTGTGTTTGTTTGGTTGCTTTATAACTGCTCTTTCTGTGTATGTTTGTGTGTATGTATATTCATCAGTGTATGTGCAGATATGCTGTATGGTGCTCAAAGAAATTGTTAGAATGAACAGTTATAGTTGTTATAGTTGTTTTATAGTTAAATCTTTACAAGTAGGACTGAGCTGTGTTTGTCGGTGATCTAGACATTTGTACAGTAGATCATTTTTTAATTGCAACTATATCCTTGTATAAGAAGTAAAGCCTGTCATTCTGTAAACTTTATATGGAGGATTTACATAGTTCTTAACAAATTTTGTGATATGTAGGGACTTTTACTATCATATTCAAAGTGATGTGATGCAAAATTTTCAGATATGTAATACCTTGTTTTGATAGACAGTCTTAGTAATAGATAAAAGCATTATTATGCTCAGCAAATAAACATGAACAAATAGATATTGATTAATAAACAATTACATAGAAATAATCATATGCACATAAATACACATTTACATATGCTGTATATTCAGTCACATGCTAAGGATCACACAACACACACTCAAGTACATACACACACATGCCGGCACATGAACACATATATGCACATTCGTGCCTACACATGCACACACATGGGCACATACATATGTACATGCATGCCTACACATGCACACACATGGGCACATACATATGCACATGCACATACATGCATGCTTGCACATAAACACATATATGCACATGCATGCTTGCACATAAACACATATATGCACATGCATTCCTACACATGCATGCTTACACATAAACACATATATGCACATGCATTCTTACACATGCATGCTTGCACATAAACACATATATGCACATGCATTCCTACACATGCCTACACATAAACATATATACACATGCCTACACATACACATATACACACATGCCACACATACACATGCCTGCCTGCACATGAACACATATATACACATGCATGCCTACACATGCACACATATATACACATGCATGCCTACACATGCACACACATGCATGCCTACACATGCATGCCCACACATGCACCACATGCCTACACATGCACACACATGCCTACACATACACGTGCATACCTACACATGCACACACACATGCCTACACATACACATGCATACTTGAACACACATATGCACAGCCTACACATACGCATGCATTCCTACACATACACATGCATGCCTGCACATGAAAACACATTTGTACTCGCATACCGACACATGCCCACACATGTACACATACATATGTGCACAGATGCCTACTCATGCCTACAAATGCAAATGCATGCCTACACATGCGCATATGTACACACACATCTGCACATGCGTACTATTACATGCACACACATGTACATACATGTCTATACATGCACACATGTCTACACATGCACACACATGTCTATACATGAACACATGTCTACACATGCACACTCATGTCTACACATGCACACACATGACACATGCACACATGCTTACATATGCACAACATGTCTACACATGCACACACATGTCTACACATGCACACACATGTTACACAATGCACACACGTCTACACATGCACACACAAACATGCTTACATATGCACACACATGCCTACACATGCACATACATGCTTACACATGCACACACATGCCTACACATGTACACATATGCAGATAAATATGTGCATGCCTGCATGCATGTGAACACATACACATGCATGCACATACTTATTCATATGTGCATGCTTGCCTATACACACACACTCACACACACACACACACACCACACACACACACACACACACCACACACACACACACACACACACACACTCACTCTCACTCTCACTCTCACTCTCACTCTCACTCTCACCTCACACTCACACTCACACTCACACTCACACTCACACTCACACTCACACTCACTCTCTCTCTCTCTCTCTCTCTCTCTCTCTCTCTCTCTCTCTCTCTCTCTCTCTCTCTCTCTCTCTCTCTCTCTCTCTCTCTCTCTCTCTTACTGACTCACACAGGTATCTTTTCTTATATATTAATAAACCAATGTGCTTTCAGGCTCGACAGTGTCAGCTGTGCCTCGTGACGTTGGCAAATGCAAACCTCTTGCGCCGTCATGTTGAGGACCACCACTTTCACATACGTAAATACGACTGTGTGCACTGTGGAAAAAAGTTCAAAAGAAAAGAGCACAGGGAAAGACACGAGCGAATACACACAGGAGAAAAACCCTTTGTTTGTCACATTTGCAATGCGAGGTGAGTCACATTTTTTTCTTTATTTCTTTCTTTCGAAATCATGAATTTTATATTATATGATCAGATTATGTTGTGTCATTTTATTATATGATCATCAGATGATGTTTTGTGTTTTTGGAAGTATTGTTGCAGTAAGATATTAAATGTATCTTTAAGTACTTAATGTATCTTTTTATAAAGGATTTTATATTTTAAAATTTCAAGATTCGTTGTTCTTTCATCAATAATGGAAGGATATGTTAGAAATGAAACCTCATGAGACCTGCTGTTAATAGCCAAGTAACTCCTCTTCATCCCCAGATTTACTCAGAAGGAGCACCTAAAGGGCCATGTGGAGAATGTCCACCACAAGCACGGTGAGAAAGGGATGGACGACCTTGACCCTCTGGAGGATCGAGAAGACCGTGACGATGAGGAGATGGATATCCCCCCCTCATGCTCCTCGCCTCCTCCTTCCTCATCGACCTCATCACCCACCCTCGCACCTGTGTCTTCCCTTATCTCCCTGGCATCGAGTGCCTCCCCGCTTACCTCAATTCTCCCAGCCTCATCGCTGGTCTCATCCGCTGGGCTGTCCACCTCGACATCCCTGGCCAATGATCTCAACATGAACCAGTTCACAGCCCTATATGCGCCAGTGACGCGGAAGACTGTGAACTCGCCAAACAAACACATGCAGACCATTACCATTAATTTTAACTAGTGCCAATTAGCTAAGTGCCTTTGGGTATGTGCTTTTTATAATTGAGATTCATACATTCCCCCCTCCACTGCCATTATAATTTTGTTTAATTTTATTCTATTTTTTGTATGAAAAAATCATTTCATTTTCAGTGTTAGTGCTGTAGTATAAGATTTTTTCACTGCATTCCTCAAAATGATTCAAGCTTGTTTCTTCTCTTTTTTCTCTCTCCTCTCTTTCTTTCTTATAGTGGAGAAGACAGTGAGAGTTGTATTCTATCATTAACAAATGTTACCATAAAGCCACCAAAAATTAGTTTATCTCCAGTGAATGACACACTACATATGTAAATCTTTATATACGTTCTATCATTGAGAGTGCTAGAGGGCCTGTTTTTTGCTGAAGTAAGGGATGATGGCATTAAGGTCTTTCACTAAATGGAAAAAAAAATCAAAATCAAAAAGAATCTTCAGAATGTGCCATTGGGCTTGTACTATAAAGTATTTTAGTTGGGGAATTTTTTCTTTGGACCCAAATATTTTTTATTGCTGGGGGAGGGAGTATCACACATGAAGCTGCTTTTGTACATTGCACATTTTCAAAGAAAAGAAAATTTAAGAAAATGTTTGTAGATTTTGGATAAGACTTTGTTGTTCATTACCAGGAATAAGACTTGAAACTACACAAAATATAATGGGCTTCCAGTTACCTTATTGTTTGTTATATTAAAGAAGAGACAGTAGTTCTGAAATGTTTTTTTTTTCAAATTTATTTAATTTTTACAGTGGTGAGAATTGCT
>NW_020869469.1:684762-687262 GCF_003789085.1 Penaeus vannamei
AGGAAGAGAGACGGTAAGCGAGAAGTGAGGGAAGGCGGGAAGGAAGAGAGACGAAGGAGAGGAGAGAGAAGGTAGAGGAGGAGGGAGAGAGGAAGAGGCGGGAGAGAGAAGGGAGGAGAAGAGGAGAGGAAGGAGAGGGGAGGGAGAGGAGGAGAGGGAAGGGAGGAGAGGGGAGGGAGAAGAGGAGAGGGGAAGGGAGAGACGGTAAGGGAGAGGAGGAGAGAAGAAGGGAGAGATGGTAAGGGAGTGAGGGAGGGAGAGGAGGAGAGGGAAGAGAAGGAGAGGGGAAGGGAGAGACGGTAAGGGAGAGGAGGAGAAGAAGGAGGGACGGTAAGGGAGAGAGGGAGGGAGAAGAGGAGAGGGGAAGGGAGAGACGGTAAGGGAGAGGAGGAGAAGGGAAGGGAGAGAGGGTCAAGTGAGGGAGATTTAACGCGACTCACTAAAGAGAGAGATTAATTATCGAATATATATTCCCTTTAAGAAGTGTAACAAAAGGGCATGTTCTTCGTTCATTTCATATAAGACGGAGTTCTTTTTATTGCGTGCATGCGTGTGTGTTTGTGTATGTATGTCTGGATAAGTGCGTGCGTGTGTGTATGTGTGTGTGTGTGTGTGTGTGTGTGTGTGTGTGTGTGTGTGTGTGTGTGTGTGTAAGAGGTGAAAACATGTAATCTTTCCAACATTACATCTAGAGAAGAGATGGCAGCACTTACAAATCGTAGTTTTAAAACTGCACAGCTGGTATGTAAGTTGCCACGTGAAAAGACTCAATGCAATCGCAGGTTGAATGGCCGCCAAAGTTAAACATTCGTTGATGCATTTTTGAGCCGTGTGACACAATCGAAATTTTGGCGCCTTAGAAACAAAGGGGCGGAATTTCCCGACAACTTTAGAGCGTGAACAACTAGATAAATAGACGGATAGGTAAACGAATTCGCGTGAAACCCAAGTCGAGACAGTGAAATATGCCTTAATTTTTTTGTTATTGACATGAATTTCCCTGAACTCCTTCATCAACTCAGAGCGCTCCGTAATTACAGCCTTTGAAATAACAATTTAAAGAGTTTGGAAACAAGCAAAGCAATTTGCCGCGCCATGACAACACTCGCCCTCCGCCACCTCGCGCAAACCGCCGTGAAAACAATTGCAAACAGTTGTATCTCGAAACTGTCTGAGGACAACTGTCTAGCAACTTCTGCCTTCTTTCCCTAAGATGACGGAGGATGCTCACGGACAGATGTGACAGCTGGAAAGCGGAGAGGATTGTCAAGGAAACGAAGAGCGGGTTTTGTATGCGCGGCTTTGGGAAGCGAGCTTTTCTCTGGCGGAAGCATTTGAGGAAGGATTTTGGCTTCTTAACCAAATAAGATAACCAGAAGAGGTTCATATAATAAGAAATTTATCGCATGTCGTTTGTGCAACAAGCCTCGTTTAGATACGATTAATTTTCATCCCATTCAATGCTCGTATTTGTCAGCATTATTTCCTCGAGGCGACCGCGCCTTCCGAGAAATCAATCATCGCCCCACCGCCAGGAAATATGCAAATCGATACACGAGGTATTTTGTGAGCGAGAGAGAGGACTTGCCTCGTCACGTACTCAGTGCCTCTCCCTCTCCGCCTCCACCTCCCCAGCAGTCTTCCCCTTCTCCCACCCCGCCCTCTTCCCTTCCTCCCCAATTTTCGATCTCATCCATTCCCCAAAGATCTCCCTCAGTCTCTGCTTCCGCGAAAACATCTTAAAGCATTACCCGAAGAGGAACTAACTTAAATCTTGGCCTGGAGCGCGCAAACTTAGATTGGCCAATAACGCTAAGAGGAGGCCAGGAGAGAGGCTCCTCCTCCAGGTCAGTCCGCTTTTTGACAGTCGTTGGGAAGACAAAGGCAGCTGGGCGGTCGAGATCACTCGATGAAAGCAGCTTCTGTGAGGCAAGAAAGGGGAAAATGGTGCAAGAAAAGGGAAGGTGGTACAAGGGTTGGCTCAGGGTGAAGGAGAGCGGGAAGGTGGTCTTGGCAGGGATCCCGTGGGATTGTTGTTTGGTAATAGTTGGCAATGCTGTAGAAAATGGGATAGGCTTGGAACGTAGGATACTTTAAAGAGCAAAGGAAAAGTTGTAAGATCTCGTCCATCTCACTGAAATTCCTCCATCAAAGGAGATTCTCGAATAGCCTTTTCCTTCTGACACTTTCTCAGTTTGATGCGCCTCTCCATCACAGTAAGACCATTCCTCCAACACTGAATCTATCTGGATTCATTCTTTGTTGACTTTGGATAAGCAGTAAGAGTTGGGTTGAGAAATTGTGTGGTATTGTTAAAATTGCTGTAAGACGTTTTTAATTCGACAAGAGAAATAAAGCATACACCGAACTGACCAGAGGGTTGATCGGATGAAATAAGAATGAGAATTATGGCACTTTTTGGCAAAGGATAGAAGGACGTGCTTAGATCGTAGGATATCGTAAGATTAAATACCAAAGAGACCAAGTTAGACAACAGTTA
>NW_020869469.1:689762-692262 GCF_003789085.1 Penaeus vannamei
TATCATGAAAAGGTACGAATGAGAATGAATGTCGTCACAATACAAGATATGTATTGAACCGGTTTCGAATAAATCGTTGTCAGAAAAACATACTTCAGAGGAACTACAGAGCATATCAAACGTGAGCTAATGAATCATTTATATTATATGCATATTTTCACGAGCAACTCCAGTTCACCGTGGAGGAAGAAGAGGATCAGAAATTACCTTTCCTGGACACCGTGATCCATCGGGGTGACGATAGCCTACGTTTCTCTGTGTATAGAAAGCCTACTAATAAAGACTATTATAAGCATTACTACTTTTTGGCTTCTATATCAGAGCACTGGGGATTTGAAGCCCTGAATTTCTTGAAAATGAGGTTGCCTATGTAATTGAATCTTACATGAAACATCCCAGAGGCTTCCTGTTAAACCTCAGAAACAAGTCGGAGAACTTACAAGATCAGGCTCTGCACCCTCTACTAATTTTCTCATATTACCGCCTTAGGGCATTTCTGAGGCGATCAGCAGTACAGTGAAAATCGCTAGCTCCTTCGGAGATAAACACTTAATACGAGACATATTACGAGACAGAAAGAAGCCCGAAAACAACCCCGACAGTACTGTATACCATATAAAGTTTTCACGTGACATAACTGTAAGGCGTCCGACATATGGAGGCATTGGGTCTTGAAGCGCTTGTGTGGGTCCATCTTTTCCATTTGATTCTCTTATTTCTGTGGATTTATTGAGCAATAATGGTGAATTCCTTCCGTGTCAATGAATGTCACAACCGGCAAAATTGAGTCTTATTCAAAATTTTATAAATTGCTGAAAATGATTCGAAATCAAAGAGAAACGACAATGATTGGGCGACGAAAGATGACGTCTGTGTCTTTCTCGCCTGCATCAGAATCTTGAAGGAAAAGATTGGTTATTATAAGGATGTGCTCAGTTCAGTTTCGAATACCGTCTTGAGATAAGGTTAACTGAATCACGGGAGAAGCAAACTGATAAAAGGCTTACCTATGCAAATTTCAGCATCACCTCCTACAGTTTCTGCTTTGTTATTGAGATAATCATGTCAGTGAAATGTTAATCGCTCTCAGAGTACAATATAATCTCATTACTGTAGCAAACTGTAGAAGGAAACAGGAATTACGATTTGTTTCAAGAAAATAGGATTAAGACAAGATTTGTCCTACCCATTGCAGGAGAAAAGGGGTAGAGTAACACTTTAGATCTTATGGGCTTCGTGCAAATAAATAAATTAAAAAACTGGGTACGTTATCTTTGGCAGTCTGTTCCAGTCAGCTGATAGATTTACGACAGTGTACGGATCCTTGCCGGTGATTATGTCATTTTTCTCAAGTATCGTTCCTTTTCTTTTAGTCTAAGACCTTATTTGCCGCACTTTTCGCAATGCCTCCAATAACGCCTTCTTGCTATGTTCAGGGCCGTATCTGTAGTTTTGTGCAGCTTCTGCACACTTTTCCCAATGCTTTGTTGGATTCTGATATCATGAAATTCAGTTTTTAATACCGAAAATCGGATGTGGGGTGGTTGTCAGCCGTGTTTGTTTACAACCTGGCTGCCTCCAACATGGCGGCGCATCAGGGACTTTCGGGTTTCTGTGACATCAGTAGATACCCTGTACCCTGCAGCAGATGCGATAAGGCAGGCTTTGGTGAAACGGGACGTGCTCCCAACACCGGGGTTAGCGAACATCGAAATGACATCCGTCACCATAGGACTTCCTACACCATGGTGGTCCATATAGGTGAAGCTGGACACCTACCGAACTAGAAGGAAGCGTAAATAATATATGGAGGATTGAACGATCAGACACAAATTACGTAAACTGCTTACATTACGACAGGGAAAATGCAAACATTCATCCGGGCAGCATAAATTATCCAAGGTCGCCTCAATAATTATGCGAGGAACGAGAAGGGGGTCACGGTCGACAGGCGATTCATTAGCTCACGTCTGATGTATATATATGCTCTGGAGCTTCTCTGATGTATGCATGTCTGACGAAGATGTTCATTCTCATCCATACCTTTTCTATATGTCTATATGAATACGGCGTATTACTATTATTATTATTGTTATTATTATTATTATTATTATTATTATTATTATTATTATTATTATTACTAGTGGTAACATTATTACTATTGTTATAACATGAAGTACTGTTGTCATTGTTATCATCATCATCAATCATCATCATCATCACCATCACCATCATCATCGTCATCATTATTTGTACTTTTATTAATATTTGTATTTATCTTAATCATTATAATTACTGTTATGTTGTAATGATATCATTATCATTAGAAGCAGCCGTAGTTGTAGTAGCTGTAATAGTAGCCATATTGTTATCATCTTTGATAACATTATCAAAATGATTTCCACTGTCGGTATCACCAGTACCCTTATCAGTAATAGTATTAAAAGTATAATTAATTACACTAGTATTGGAATAAGCACTGTGCCCCAGACCCACACAC
>NW_020869469.1:744762-752262 GCF_003789085.1 Penaeus vannamei
GCTGGAAACTAAATATAAAAAAATATATATGACAGACAACCGAGTTTTAATTCGTGTGAAACAGTGGTGTTGACTTTGTTGATATAAATATATATTATTTTTTAGTGTGGAGAAGAAAGCCCAAAGAAAACATATCAGCGAAATATTTTTGCGGGTTGTATTGCACCCGAAATAAAATATGCGAGATTAAAAGAAAATGCTTTTAAAACAACAAATGTTTCGACGAATTTCTTCCGAGTGAATATCTTGTTTAGAAAAAAGAGAAACACTTTTTCGTGGATATTGTTATGCAAAAAACTGATCTTTGTTTTCCAATTCATCACAAGAATCAGGCAGAAATGATTTGTCCCGGAGTAAAGTACAATGGACTCTCAAGCATAATTCCCGGTATATCATCCAGGATTAAAACCAAAGCAAAGTTTGCCTTTGCAAAGGGTTTGTCCGATGTGAGATATTCGACAATAATGTGCTCAATACAGAAACTACATTTTGCTGGAACATTCAATGGAAAGAGAATTGCATCTGTATAGGTGTGCTGCGAGGTGCAAACTACAGTGCGCAGGTCTCTGTGCTAGCGTGGGCCACCTGCGATATCATAGAGCATCTATTTTGCATTTGAAGCTTTCCTTTCTTTATAAGTTGGTATAATTGTGGGGGTATTTTTCTAGATCTTGATTAGCTGTATGATAGGAAACCTGCAAGGACTATTGTAATTGTTTTTATAAGTGCGTGTGATTATGTCTAAGAACAAGTTTCATGTGTATAGACACGCAATATTTTAGGGGGAAGGAAGATGGTGACGAAGTTGCGTAGACGTATTATCAACCTCTCTTGTTCATGTATCAAAGATACAAACATCTTAATAGGCAATTGCGACACGCTCCTGTAATATTCTCGTCGGCCAGTTGTTTTTTTCCCATTTTTTCATCCAATCGGCCGCCATTAGTCATCACTTAACATAGCAAAATAGTCAAGCACTGAGTGGGCAGACGTTGCATAATATATTTTGCGAATGCTCATGGAGGATGAGTCGCCGGGAAGATGCCCTCGAGGTGTCCCCGACAAGGCTCTCTCTCCCTCTCATGATGTCATCTGGATTGACATGTCTTCTCACAGACGTTGCGTATTATTCCTAGAAACACAGCCTATGACTTTAGTAAGTGGCTATAGTCAGTATACACATAAATAAACATATATATGTACACATCGTAGTTCGTGCTCAAACAAAATGACTGTTTCATTCTGAACTTTTTCGTTTTGTCGTTTTCTAAAATGAAAAAAACGGATATTGGTATAAATGTTGGAAATGCTAAGTACTTGTTTTATAGGACCAAAGGGCAAGCAGTAAGGGTCCACAGAGAATCGGCTATGACGGAAGATGTAGCTGTAGGGAATATATATATATATATATATATATATATATATATATATATATATATATATATATATATATATATATATATATATATATATATATATATATATATTATATATATTATATATATATATATATATATATATATATATATATATGTATATATATACATACACACACATACACACACACGCGCGCGCGAGTGAGTGTGTGGGTGTTTATGTAATCAACTAATAAATGCTCATTTGCCATTACTTTCGGCTGTATCCGGTATTTCTTCCTCTCTCTCATTTCACTTTTTTCTTTTTATCAGCACAAGGATACTTCGAGAACATTCCATTCCGCAACCCTCGTCCCTTTTGCTTCCTTTCCCTCCTTTCCATTCAGTGCACGGTTGTCTTTTCCTTTTATTATCATCTTTCCACCTCCGCCTAATCAATTATGATTTTATCTGTTACTCACCTCACTGTGTGTGTGTGTGTGCTGCGTTTCTGCCATTAGGATCACGTGATCAGCGGAGCCTGACGCTGGCCTCAGCACCAGAGCTCTGACGACCGTAGGGGAAGTGTCAGGGCGGGGGGGGGGGGGGGGTGACCGGACCAAAGGGGGACGGTAGCTACTGTGGGTTTCAAAGGGGGAAGAGCCCCACCGAAGCTCCTCGCCTTTGTTATGCCGGTGTATTTTGTGTGTGTGTGTGTGTCAGGGGGAGGGTACAGGGGGATTTATTATCATTTCTAAATATAATCTCTTTTTTATTCTATATTTGTGTTTTTGCGAGGACACGTGTCAGCAAAAAATGAGCTTTCCGTTGTGTATTGCGAAGGCTATTTTTTGCTTGCCGTCTGAGTAAATACTGTAAGAAGGGGAATTGGGTAAACTAGATGTTTCTTTCTTTTTTTTACTGTGTGGAAAATAATTAAAAAAACGAGTTGTGTGTGATGCTTCAAGAGGGGAAACATCATTATTTTCAAATCGACGTTTTTTTCTACAATCTACATACTTCTACACTATATAAGCACATTTAAACTTCTTATGATGACATTTTTTTTATACCTCATGTCTTTTTTATATATATACATACATAAAGTAACTGATAATTGGAGAGTAAGGATAGATGTAGACATTGTAATTGTTATACCTAAAGCTGTTACATTTATAAGATTTTTTAAAGTGTAAAATGCAAAAGAAACCCAAGGCGATGATTGAGTAACATTATTCGCGTGTGTGTAAAATGCAAAAAAAAATGAATGTCGGGTTTTTGTTGTTGTGTTGTGTCTAGCCCGACTTTGTTGCTCTAGTAGTGCTGGTAGGCTGGTCCCCGCCAGGTGCAGCGTGCAACATGGAGATAATAACAATAATTAATGATAATGATCATCAAGAAGCGTGGAACGGTTCGAGTATGGTTCTGCCAAACGAAGATCTTGTTTTCATTTGCGTTTTTCATTTGTTTTATTGTTTATGTTCATCTTGATTTTTTATTTTTAAGAAGCCGTCCTTGCACCGAATCTGGTGCGACGTGGTTTAAAAAAACAAAACAAAAAAAAAACATGAAAACGTATAACAACGATAATATTCACAAGAGACCTTTCAATCACATATAATGCACATGGGTGTATGAAGTGAACTAAGAATAAATACTGTAATACTTGTAAAATACAAAGACGAACAAGCAAAATAAACAAGTCATTTCTCATCGAGTGGGCGAGAGATTACCAACACAATTCTACAGTAATCTTGGGGATTTGCCGCCTTTGTTCAACAATAAGGCCATCAATATCCCGATAATGTTCCATGCTCCACTTGGCTGTTACTGCGGCCTTGCAGTTTATACGAATTGGGATCAATATCAGTAAGTGTTTATCCGAAAACAATTTAAAAATCACAGTCGTGATAAAGCAGGATTATTTGTGTAAATTTATTTATCTCATGTTTTTTTCGCTCTAAGTAGTAATAATAAGTGACCAAAAGAAAAGAGAAAAAAACACTTATTCCAATAAAAGAGATGAAACTATTCGACAATCAGCAGTGACCACCAGCTTGACCTAACCTTTGTGAAGTGGGGAGACCAGAGCCCCTGGCTGGAGTGCGCTAGTCTCTAGTTCCCGCCGCCTCGCTCCTCTCCGCTCTTTCCCTTTCCTCCCTGAGTATTTCTTCATTGTAATTGCTGCCTTACAAGATTACAATATAGCTGTGGTTATTATAAAAGAGGATATTGCCGTCGTAGATGATTGGTGGTGTGGCTAGCAGATATTAGTGAAATTCTTTCTTTCTTTCACTTTGGTATTGGGGCTCTGGTCTGCAGATTTATATTAGAAACTGTAAATTTATTTGTTAGGTAAGATATAGCTTGCATATCGTAAAGCATGTACTATATTGCGTAGTATTTATATCCTTGCAGCATTACAACTATTCTCAAATACAGAAAATTAATAAAATGTTGTATATACAATATATAACATTGGTGTGTACACACAAATTCATATATATTTGCGTATGTATACGGTATGTATACATATGAATATATATATATATATATATATATATATATATATATATATATATATATATATATATATATATATATTATAATACACACATAGTATATGGACATACTTATAATGCATATATGTGTGACATGCATGAATGTATAGTTCAGTACGTGAAAGTATGTTTGGCAGTTTGCGTGCACATGATGAATGTCTTGCTTATCATCGCAGCTTTGACGAATGCAGCAGAAAGAAGTGTTAGATGAGTGAAGGAATGAGCTCAGAGCTTGTAGGGAAGCAAGAACGAAAGCAAACGAGAAATAAATGCTAATAATTACGAGTAAACAGCCACGCCTCCTATACCGATAGCTTCTCCAGTCTGGTGCCCTTCCTCATCACGTCCTGCGCCAAAGGACCTCTTCGTCCCTCCTCGTCGGGCGCGAGGGCGCGGCGACCCACGGGCGGCGTTCGCGCTCCGGCAAGGCCAACCTCGCAGGCGACGCAGGGAGAGGGTGACCTTGCTGAGGCTGTGAAACCTTGCAAGGTCGTTGGGCCTGTCAACTCACGTTCGGAAATTGCTGTTTCATGTTTATTATACAATGAAAGTGCCTTAGCAAGGTTCGGTTTCATGTGTGCAGATTGTGACATTGTGCATGTTGCAGAGTTGCTGCTGCTGTGCTGCTGCTTCCACCGCTATGTTTGTGTGTGCAGTTGTCAAATTACACGGGGGAATGTGTACTGTACTATTGGCACAGCTTTTACGATAGATTATTTTCGAGTCACGTGTGTTTCTACGCGACATCGTCTGCACTCTATACCCGTCAGAGCTAGTGCTTACTCCTAGTCCGTTTTTAGTCGCAACGTTATTGTTTGTATTCTGCTAACTTGTCCTGAATACCCTAGTTCTCTCTGATAGGAAATAATTGATGTGCCTGTTAGCGCTCATAGTATGTATGGGTGGAGTAGGAGAGGACCCTCCACGTCGGGCGTTAAGGTGCGGAGGGTTCGTGCACGAAACGACACCACGAGCGGCGAACGAGAAACAAAGAGGCTTTCCTTCACCAACCTTCCCCTTAACTTCCTAGACAAAGGAGTAAGTGTCCGTCTTAGTCAGTCTTTTAGTAAGTTCTTCTGCTAGCTGATAAAAGAAGACGAGTAGTTACTACGTAACAACCCCATATCAGCACCCGAGTCGCCCCAAAGACAGCTATAATTATATCATACTTGACTGAAAACCCTTCCTTCCTTCAACTTCAGTGAGGTGGACTTCATCGCCCGCATCTCTCACTCGACCTCGGCAGGTCCCTAAAGCTTGTTAACTCTCACCTCCTGAGCGTCGCCCTTTGCGAAATCTTGTATAGAATGTCGTGAGTCTCCGAGCGGCAACTGAGAGAAAGAAAAATCCGTCAGAATTATCGCTAGTGATAACGAAACCAAATTAGCCTGCAACTAAAAATCCAATGTCGTGTGTGTGTGTATATGTATATATATATATATATATATATATATATATATATATATATATATATATATATATAATATATATATATATGTACATATACATACACACATATGTATATATATACATGTATAATTATCACAAATGTAATAAATGGCTGTCAATATGACTGACCTTCTATAACACACAAGCGAGACTCACACTGACATTCATCTCATTCCTTCATGCCTCATGAGATTTCGTCTGTTTCATTTCCCGTTCTAAAAAACACCACTTCACGAGATTATTTCTACTGAACTCTCACCCACACTTCTTTTCTCTTGATACGACCTTCATCCCTCTGTTTTCCATCTCCACGACCTCATCCATTCGGCGTTTTGTCATTCCATCTATTCATCGATTTATCCGCTTCATGCAAACACACAACCCCATTCTATTTATGCTATTCATTCGCCTTTCCATTCATTACTAACCACCGCCTACTTGATGCCATTCATAAATCTCGTTTGTGAATGGCCGGCGTATCGTAAGTCACAATGATCATCATGACCGTCATCATTGCGCTGTGTTCAACGCTATCAGACTCATCCCATTGCCCGCTGCGATTCACTCATCAAGTCATTCACTGTTCTAGACGTCGAGTTCTTTCGTTTTCGTCCATTTTCGTTTCGTTATTAGATAGTGTATGTGAAAGTTCCGATATGGATGCAAGCTCATCGATTATCACATAGAAATACAGACACTTTTTTCAGTTTTAAATGTTACCATATATAAATAAGATCGTTTCTGTTACCTCACTAAACTGTACGACTCAGCACTCCATTTTCATGATACGAGATCAGTGTACATTTTGGAGAAAACAATCTTTGTAAAGAAGACTAGGTCTATTTTCCTATAATTTTCAGTATCTGAGAGGAAGCATGTTCGAATTCGTAAATTTATAATATTCACTTTCGCCATGTATGAAACAGATTCAAAATTCGAATATCACATCATTTCCTTCTGTTGTGCGGTCCACGGACTGCATGCATTTCTTTTCTGCACTCATACCCATTTCATGAATGTGTGTATCACACTATTTCGTAATCAATGTCTAGCACTTTTTTCTCGCGTGATGTCTGTGATCTTCCATTTTAGTACATCAATCTCCGATCGAGACATCATGTGATTCATTTAAATCAGAAGTCGTTTAAGTCCAAGTGATAGCACATTATACAATGTCTTACAGTCTCAAAAATGTAAGCTAATTTACAGCACCTTGCCTCTTCTTACTTTTCTTTTGTGTGTTACTTCATCATGAATATTATCGAGCTTCACTGAGTTTTTCAAATGTGCATTTTCTGCTAATTAGTACTTGGATGACCCTTTTATTATTTTTCTCTCTGTTATTATTTTCCTTTATGTTTTTATTCTCTCCCAACGATAACTGGAGGCTACGATTTGGATCCAGTTATACCGTTGGGCATTGCACAAAGAAATTATTAAACATCAATTAATATTAAATTGTGATAGAACTTATTGAATAAAAAATAATACAAGAAACATTATTATTGTCCGCACATAGGACTAGGAAGGGAGAAAACAAATGAAAAAAATATGTATATAAATGAAGGTTGCAGGTCCTCTGTTAATGTAGAGGTAGATAGTAAGTTAGAATATGCCGCATGGGTGCCAAAAGAAATAGATAATAAAAGTAAATAGACAAAGGAATAAAACAGAGAACCTGCACCTTGCGACCAGGATTACCAATGGGCTGGTACCAAGACCTCCTTGTTGCCTAACCCAGAAATGGCATGTCGTAGGAATCGGGGAAGGGGAAGAGGGGGAGAAAGCTTTTAGGGAGGGGTAGGGAAATGGGGGGGAGGGGGGCGTGAGGGGGTGTTCTAGAAGCTTCGACGATCGGCTTTCAAACTTTCAAAGCTCAGAACGTTGAACGGCAGGCCAAGGACGGCACACAGGGGCTACAGAGATCCAGTATGTGGGAGGGAGGTTGTTGCGCACAAACCTTTTTCATCTATTTTCGACATGATATTCTGTGCTCTATGTTTCCAACTGATGGCAGCGCTTCGACGCCAAGGGCGCTGTTAGCTATATCAAATATTTGCTGCTAGTTTTCTGTTTTGTCAGGATGAATATCTTTGAATTTGTAAATATTTATACCCAGAATAAATGTATATTGT
>NW_020869469.1:786624-800459 GCF_003789085.1 Penaeus vannamei
TATATTATATATATATATATATATATGTATATATATATGTATATATATATGTATATTATATATATATACATACATATATATATATATATATATATATATATATATATATATATGTATATTATATATATGTATATATATTGTATATATATATGTATACATACACACACACACACACACACACACACACCACACACCACACACATATATATAATATATAATATATATAATAATTATATATTAATAATAACCTACTCCATCTTCTTTTTGTATGTTCCTCCACATACGTAGTTTCTATAAATTACTCTTTTTCTCATCACGTAATGTCATCAACTAATCGCCACTCATGACGTGAAGTAATTAGTCTATGTTTATCAAATACTTTAAATGGTGCTCTGGGCTTGCTCCTGCGGCAAGGGTTTTCTACTATTTTTTTTTTTCATCACTCCTATCAAGGTCAGTAAATAGCTTAAATAAATAATTTAGAACAGCTATATCTCTCCTCCATTTTTTGTTTACGTGTTCGCTCTAGTCTTTCATTAACCTTTTGGCACCTCACCTACCCCCTCGTAAAAAGTCATATAAAACTGAACGGCCCAGGTTACACTATTTGAAATGAGTGTATTTTTTGATTTCAGGATTATTAGAGACATCTTGACTGAAGTTATAAATTTATACTGTTGTTACATTACACTGAATACACTGAATTTAGTGGATACTGATTCTATTTTTACATCTCCTTTAAAAAGGTATCATGTATTAGATCTTAAAGAATGACAACTAACCTTGTCATCATTGTCATCACCGTGGTGTGGCGCATACTTGATATTACTTATTAAAACTTCCGTTTCTCATACACGAGACCCTTTTTCCGGACAAGTGTACCTATTGTGTGTCACTAGTCGCCCATTGCGCCCGATTCGACTAGATCTATTGGTCATACGTGTCTACATGTATTAACCGCCAGGTCTCAGTTTCAAATATAGCAGCTAAGAAAATCCTCCCTGAATGACACAAAAAATGTGTCCGTTTGACAATCCTAAAAGAATTTTAAATGTGGAATGATATTACTGTGAGTGCGGAGAACAGTTAAAAATAAGACTAGACACACTGACAGTAAACCAGAATGAGCAATAACTAGGGAATAAACATAGCGACCGCATAGGTCAATAAATAGCTCCGTTTTTTCTATGAGAACCCACCCTTAGGAACAAGTACTCGACCCAGATTGCCGACGAAACTCGAACACGTGACTTTATTTGGCTGATAGTGTTGACCTCTTCCAGGCTAATGGTGGATTTTGCGAGTCGGTGTTCTCTGTATCACTATGTCTTTCATAGTCTGCTTTGGTCATCCCATCCGGTGTGCGTCTTGATGTTGCCATGTTGAGGATTAGAGTTTAGGTGTGGAAAGGCTGGTTCGAAGTCTAGAACGGCCTTGCTTTACTATGTGACTAATTGAGCCATGTAACACTTGCTTAAAGAAAGTTAAGAATCTACGGATTGTCACCCATGTTCTCATTCTCTATCGTCGCCATCCTTTTCTTATTCTCCTTACCTTTTCTTCGTTTAGGAAGGCGGATAAAGATAAGGAGGTCAGCGTTTGCTCTTAGTGACATCAGATTGAAAGATGTAGATGAACGCAATTGGGGTAAAAGAATCTCTATCCTGTATTTAACCGCAGCAAGCATACCTGTGTGTCAAGTCTAGGTTTCCAATAATGTATAAAAACGCAACGCACAACGACGATCCACTGGCGGTGGCCGAGTATTCTCACATAAGCGATATAGACAATACAAAAACTGGTATAGACAAATTTCTCCACGGCGGAGCACGCCATGTATCACCTGCAAACCGTGTCGCTGCTAGCGAAAAGTCATCCGCCGCACCAGAGCTCATCGAGCAGAAGCTCCTTCCACCGCACGGACGATACAGTACTGTCCCTCGGCGGCAGAGCACAGGCCCGTTGTAGACGCCGGACGCGAGTTGTACCTATGCTCACGCGCGTCACACTAAAACTGACATAACATAACGGCTCTAGTAGTTCCTCTCGAGTATATCAATATAGGCTATCTATGCTTTAACAGTTTTTAAGGACAATATACATAAAACAGCCACTCGTGCTCCCTACGCAAATCTACTTTCTATTTCCCATCTCTTTTTCCTTCACTGCCTCTCTCTGCGCCTCGTTTACTCCTCCTTTCTTTGCTGCTTTCACCTACGTGCGTTCTCGTGCTACCACATACTCCTCTCCTCTGACATTCTTCATCTCTCCTCTCTCTCAGTCTATAGTTTGTTCGTCTCTTGCTTCGTCCTCTCTCTCTCTCTCTATCGTACTTGTTCTCTGCTCTATTCTCTCTCTCATCTATCTTGCATTCCTCAGAGATATCTATTAATCTCTAATCTCACTCGTGTACCATTATGCAGATCGCTCTCTAATGTGGATGTGCGATAGTGTGTTGTGGGAATACATGATAATCGTTTTGTTGCGTGTGTGTGTGTATATAGATTAGATAGATAGATAGGATAGTAATAGGGAGGATAGAATTTCAGAATTCATAGGAAATAACGAGGTAGGATTTAGTTTAGGTTAGATTAGATAGAATTAGATAGTATAAAATTAAAAATAAGATAGATTAGACATAGATATGATAGATAGATAGAATAACCATAAGTCTAGATAGATAAGATAGACATTAGAACACAATGGTATGGATAAAGATTATTAATAGATAGAATAGAGTAGACTTAGGTACAGCTTGAGATAGGGATAGGACTTCGATAGACGGTCTTGCATAGACGTTAGCACTGTTAGGGGCATGTGTAGAATAGGATAGATACGATGGATTAGATGGAAATTGAATAATATTGGACTATGATATAGATTCAGTATAGAACGAATATCTGAGATATGATAGATATGGCTCAGACTAGAATAGAGGTAGATGAGGATGTTGATAGAGTTATGGTAGATAGCTATATAGATGTATGAATAATGGACGTCAGATAGTTGATAGTATGGAGACAGACACCTTGATAGACTAGATAGATAATAATAGAGTATGCCTTAACATCAGAAATACGAACCATAGAATGAGTAGAGTAGTAGACGGATTGTGACGACTGCAAGAGATTGAGTTCCCGCAATGAAATTATTTGATAGTATGCAAAAAGAGAATTAAGAGGTGAGAGAGAGAGAAGAGAGGGAAGAAGCGAGAGGCATAGTGCGATAGGAGTTTGTGTACTAAATGTTCTAAAATCAGGAAGCTGGAACTTACATATATGCTCCCAGGCGAATACCTGAGAGACGAGTTACATATACTAGTGTTACGTAACTATAATACAGGACTATATACTAAATAAAACTATGGTATTCATACTCCGAGGCGTGTGCATACGGCTGGATAAGTGATTGAATCACGTCATTAACATGAAATGTGATAATAGTACAAAAAAAACTGGTTCTAAGCGTTGCAAGGATTAGGTTTGAAAACCAAGGATATTTGACTTCTGTTGAATGACTCTCTTGCCTATTGCGTTATTACTCCTAGTTACAGGGTGGGTGAGTATGTTGCAGGCGGCCATTTCTCGCTTCTGGCGTTATATAAAAGATGAGTATGTTGGTCATGACTAAATACCGGAGTGAGGGTGAATCACATTTGGAGGATGGCAAACGAGAATGTAGAGAAGTAGATCGGACTTTCGACCCAACTTCCCTACAAAGATTCTCACAGAGATCGCGTGGTCTTTGATGAACGCGAACGTAACAGAAACCTTCCATAGGGACTATATTCATGTAAATAAAAGTTTAGGAGATGCATAGGATTAAAGATTCGATTACAGCCTTTAGTGGAATCATAGGGTATTGCCATAAAATGATGGCAAGAATAGTATGTAGAAATAGGCAATTTTAATTGATGATATTATCAATAATGTTCTCATTATCATTATAATGGTAGTATAACTGACGTGAGACAAAGGGAATCCATTATACACCTATAAATCTCCTCGTGAAGTACTCGTACTCCTCTAATGATTTAAGAATAGATGTATTAGGTTTAGATAGAGTGTGAAACTAAAGGTTTCGAAAAGCGTCACTGAAATCATGATTCTGCGAACAGTAACTGGCATATGAATATAAGGACACTTTTATATCGCTCTCTACTTGTAACTTTTAGACGAACGTCCTTGGATTTTACACTAAACTTACCTCTCTTTACATCGTCTTACCTCGAATAGATGCACTTTTTGGAAAGATTGAGGAAACGAACAGTCTCATGCCTGTGTGGAATAAAAGAATCGAATGTCTATATAAAACAGATTCAATACAAGCTCCCGCGAAGCTCTCAATCTTCAGATACCTTACTTGTGATGCTCGAATGCAACACGCTAACACACACCTCGTTATCACAATACACTCTATACCACTAACTTCCTCATTCCTCACCAACAGCCCCTATCTAAACGACACACACACTTCCTCCACAACTCCATTACACGCCTTATCCAACAACCTCTCGCCAGTCACCAACTTTCCGGCTGTAATTGCACGACCCACGATGCCACCCCACCTACACATCCTCCCATAAGACGCAAATCCCGCTGGCCTACACACGATCATCCACACTTACACGGCACACTCCCGTACAGCATTCTCGCTCCCCACCATCCAACGCATAGGCACATACAAGCACGCGGCTACTCCTCCTCTCTCAACAGGTTCCACACCACCCCGATTCCCACCATCAGCGGAACACAAACACTCCCATCCCCACCACTTCAACCCATCTGGCAGCACCAAAGCAGCCCATGACCGCGTCATACACATCCACACACACACCATGCCCACACCATACGCGCGCGGCGAACGATTTTCCACAACCCACACGCGGCAACCCCCTCCACCTGAGCGATTTCCACACCCACCTACACCACACAAACACCCACATTCCACTCACTCACCAACGCCCATACGACACACACATCCACACCACAGCACACCCACACCCTCACCCACCATCACACCCACACGCGCACCAACACCACACCACCTACACACACACACAAACACCCACCCACCCACTCCACACTCACCAACGCCCATACGCACACACATCCACACTCACACCCACCCACACCCTTACCCACACCCCTCCCCCACATTCACACCCACCTACACACACACAAACACCCACCCACCCACCCACACTCACCAACGCCCATACGCACACACACATCCACACTCACACCCACCCACACCCTCACCCACACATCCACACCCACACGCGCACCCCTCCCCCCACATTCACACCCACCTACACACACACACACAAACACCCACCCACTCACCCACACTCACCAACGCCCATACGCACACACACATCCACACTCACACCCACCCACACAAACACCTACCCATGGATAGCGTATTACCTTACGCTAGACTGGGTAGTCTGGCATTAGCATTCGGTTTCTTCTTCTACTTTAGCTCATTTGCATATTCAGACAGAGGGGCCACTTAAAGAAAAAGAAAAAAGCGTTTTACATATATTTATTATGATTTAAAATCGCTCTGGTACTTTAGTGAACATTTATAGTGATAACTGTCTATGTATACGAACTCCCGTTTCTGTGTCATCACTTGTGCTTGGGGATTTCCTTAATCTACCATTTAATAATTCTAACAAAAATCGAAGGGGCAGCTTGGACAGACAGTTAAAGAAACGAACTTAACATTAAAGCAATTATTGGACAACTAAATAATTTCTACTCTGAAATACATACAATAACCCTGATTGCCTCTGCCCTATTTAAGCTTTACGTAGAAAAAAATACGGCAGAAAGGCTTCTTCGAAAAACCGTTCTAAAATACTCCAAATAGTTTGACATTTTGCATCACCAACATATTTAGTAAAATAAAGTCCAGCCTGATAACGTAACATGATATCGTAACAGATTTTCATAAGGCACCAAACTTGGCTGAGGTAAACAGTTGCAACCTGATGAAGTTGCCTGAATTTATGAACTTATATATATATATATATATATATATATATATATATATATATATATATAGAGAGAGAGAGAGAGAGAGAGAGAGAGAGAGAGAGAGAGAGACTTTTTGACTTTGACACGTTTATTGAGACAAAAGTAAGATTACATCTCAAAAGGATGAGGTAACTTAGGTTATCCTCACCCTTACTTAATAAGTCCCTGTGCGGGCTTACAATTCTTTATACAAAGCTTAGGTACAATAATATTTAGAATTATATACAGCACTTAAATTATAAAGAATTACAAGCTTTACAAGAATTCAGAGTCATTGGCTTACATATCGGTAAGGTGATATAATACTCCCACCCTCATCCAGATAAGTCCCCTCCTGGGCTTACATAATCAAATACAGCGCACAAAAAATATGCGCACGCAATATATAATTATAATCCAGGAGAAGAGATGAACCAGTAGTTGAGTGGAATGATTGTATTTCAGGAGAGTGATGCCTAACATACGCCATTCATCAACAGTAAAGTAGGTGACATTATAGTCTCGGCAGAAGTAACAGCCTACATACCTATGCATATTTACGAGGTATGTTTATGATATTGGTGCAAATTAGCTGTACCTCTTCAAAATCTCGAATACCTGACCGTTCCTAATCATCCATGCAGCCTGTTCAGGTAAATCTGTTATCTCTGCATTTCTATGTGTCTGAAGGATAGAACACTGTCATATATAATGCGTCAATGTATGTGATCTAGGTAAACTACACTCCCTGCATTCTTTTTCTTTCTCGCTTGCTGGAACGCCTAACTCCCAATAGTATTTATATACAAGCCTGATTCTCAATTACACACTGTCTTTCCATTTGCTCTTGCCCTTCCCATAAGCAAAGTCTGCGTTCGTCGCAAGATGCATATTGTGTCTCTGAGTATCGCTTTTCCTAATCGCTTCGCCCTTCTTGGCCTCGTCATAGTCTATCTGTGTCCTCTTGATATTACTCTTTGCCTGTTTAAGAGTCCGCATGCAGTGAATGTCTACCTCATGCTTCCTGGTCGCCCCCTCGGTGATCTCATCAACAGCTTCATTGAAGGTGACACCTACATGCGAAGGGATCCACACAAATGCAATCACACGCCCCTGACCTCGCAACCTATGAGCTATCAAACGACACTCGCCAACTATGTGGTCAAACACAGGGTTCTTGCTGTTAAGTGAGTCCAGTGCTCCCCGGCTGTCCACAAAGAAGTAGGAATCCTTATTAATGATTTCAATCTTTTCAAGCGCCGTCAGTATTGCCCATAGTTCAACTTGTGTTGAAGATATGTGATTGCTCAGTCTCATCCCAGATCTTGTGGTGACCACTCCGCACCCAGCTCTGCCATCTTCCAGGACTGACCCGTCACAGTAAACATGAGCAATGTCAAGTCGTGTTAGACTATTTATTTTATGGCTGTACGTTGCTTTAAGTTGACCTGGTTCATACATGGATTTATTCATAGAGAGAGGGTCTACATCTATGTTAATATCCTGATCCTCCATGGGCACCTTAGGAGGTGTCTGATGAGAATGACAATAATCCTTCAGGTCATAATATTGAATGCTATTTCTCAGTTCCTTCATATATCCTCGCTTGCCTCGCCTATAAAATGATCTCATGTTGTTAAAACCGCTGGCCATATCTCTCACTAATTTCTTTCCACTGGTACCTCTCATTAACCTGATGGCCGCTATTACATTGATCTCTCTCACCCTCTGTACAATGCTTTGCAATCCCGTCTCTGCTCTCATTATATCTATCCTAGTATTCCTTTGACACCCGAGGATTATTCTCATAGCTTCACTTTGTATGGTTTCAAGTTTCCGGAGTCTCCCTTGACAGGCTATGGAAAGTGCTGGTGCTGCATAATCCACCAAGGCTCTTATCGTACTAATGTATATTAGCCTCAGCAAGGGCACCCTAGCTCCTACACCGCGACAAGCAAGTGCTCTGAGCGGCCGTAGTCGCGCCCTACACTGAGTCAATATATGATTCACCTCAGCATCTTTACTTGACGCAGTAAAGCCAATGTATACTCCCAGATATTTATATGTCAATACTTTCTCCACCTGTTTGCCATTTAAACTGAGTCTCACGTTGCCCCTTTGTTTGCTCTGAAATTTTGTCTTTTCTTCATTGATAACCAGCCCTAATGTTTGAGCAAGTACACTAAAGTTGTTCAGCGCCGTCTGTAAACGGCGCTGTGTAGTCCCTTGTATCAATATATCATCTGTGTATATAATTGGCTGGACGCCCTGAGGATAGCTCTCTGATGCTATTCTGTTCATCAGTACATTAAAAAGTGTTGGGCTTAAAATGCCTCCCTGTAGTGTTCCCAACTCAAGATTTTTTCCCTCCGACAAACAGCCTTGAAACCACACACAAGCTCTTCTCTCAGACAAATAATCACCGATCCACTTAAGCAACGTTCCCGTGACCCCTAACATTGCCAACTCATACATAATCACTACTCCGTTGGCTTTATCAAAGGCTCCCTGTAAATCAACAAATACTCTACACTTTTCTACATCGGTGGATAAACACTGAATTAGGCAATCAGATGTTCCCTTCCCTTTCATAAACCCGTACAGATTACAAGAGAGTTTATCTCCAATCACATACATTAGTCTGTTTAATAATATTCGTTCCATCATCTTGCATAAGCAGGATGTCAGAGATACAGGCCTGTATCCACCTGACGATTTAGGAATGGGTATTATTGAGGCTTTTTTCCAGGCCTTCGGCAATCTACCTTCCAAATAGCTCATGTTAAAAAGATCTAATTAAGGGCTGTTCTCCATGCTTAATAATGCATTTAGAATGTCATATGTAACGCCATCTTCTCCTGGCGATGTACTTTTCCCCCTTTTGATTGCATTTAAGAGTTCATGTATAGTTATGGTCTGACAAGATACTGCAGTAATATTTAAGGATGACTGTATTTGTTCTTTTCGTTCAATTTCCCTTGCGTCTAAAGCCTCGCGAGTGTGTTGTGGCAATGACACCAGTGAAGATGCCTTCGCCCATTTCTGAATATGTTTGTTTGCCTCCTCCTCTGGGTGTGGGTGACCGATGAGGTTATTTGTTTTGCCCCTCCCTTATTGACGTGATAACATATTTCCTTTAAGGCTTTTTGCATTCCTCGATGTTTGCGCAAATTCTTTCCAGTATTTCTCCCTTACTTCTTTCCGTTTTTCCCCCACACATTCTTGATATATCAAGGAGTATATCTTTGTCCTGTTCCTTTTTGCCTTTTTGTACCACTCCCTGTGTGCCAACCTTAGCATGGATGTCCATTCCTTAAGTGTCTTATCACTGCAGTACCTGTTTTTCCTTCCCCCATAACCCTTTTCCTTTCTGTGTGTCTTGGGTGTTGTGGGTAAACATCTTTCTATCGCACTCAACAAATCCCGGTTGAACCTATCTAAACATATGGTTGTATAGTGTTTATACCAATTCTCTATGTTGTAAAGAAACTGGCCTCTGTCCTTTACATTAAGTGAAAGCCGTTTTCTCTGAAATTTAACTTGTATTTTCCCTACAGCTAACTTAACATACAACGCGAAATGATCACTGAGTAGTTCACTTACCACATTACTTCTCTCCTTGAATCGCCTGTCTGCCAAGCAGGCAGGTGTAATAAAGCCGTCCACCCTTGATGTGTGTTGCCTCTTTGCCACCCAGCAAGCATGCATCAGGCCTATCCTTTAAAAACTGGTAAAACCTCTTACCGTTATCATCGATATTGCCCCTCTCCTCTAATTGCGGGTGTCTAGCATCCAAGTCACCCACTATCAGAGCAGAGTCAGAGTACATGCAGTCAGGTAAATATCTGAGGTCAAAGGAGCTCCCAGAGATGTATAAGTTGACAATATACATTTCACCTTGTTGCAAATGAAGCTTCACACACACACTTTCTTTGCCGTTAGTTCTGCACGGCGTCTCTGTTAGTTCAGAGGGTATTGAGCTTTTGACATAATTTGACACTCCCCGTATTCGGTCACCGGCATGAAGGTGGTACGCTTTATAACCATTAAGTTTGAGAGTATCACCTTTCGTGTCCCTGGTTTCCTGGAGACAAACTACGTCAATATTGTTTTTCAATACAAAGTAGTGAACGTCTGTAACTCTGGTAAGTAAACTACTTACATTCCACGATATTCTAATACTACGCTCCAGCAGGTTTTGATTGTGTCCTTATGCTTTTCTACTATTTTTTGAATAGTTCCCCATAGCTCTTGCATAATTTCCCATTTTTTCAGTTTTTTTTTCTCCGGATCCTTACATTTTAGGAGGACTGACCGGAAGACCTCAGAGGATGTTCCTCCAGTAATGCTTGATTTTATTGTCCTTTCTTTACCCTTAATGGTAATTTTTTCTTTCTATTTTTTTTTTTTTTTTGCCTTGCAAGTCACTAATATTTTCACTATTCATTTCTTTCTCGGTATCCTCTTCCTTTTTTTGTTCCTTTTCTGCAAGCCGTTTTTCTAATGCGTCCATCCTCTTAATCATGGCCTGCATCATCTGCGTGAGTGCGGATATTGTCTCCCCATCATTATTGCGCGGCACTTCCTGCGCCTGATGTTGCTCCTGCGGTCGCTTATCTTCTTTAGGCACCACGGCCGGTGGGCCCTGCAGCCAGGCGTTCGGGACAGGAGCTGCTGTCTCCCTCGGCACCTCTGCCTGCATAGTGACCGGCCCTTCCTCCCTCGGTGCCTCCTCTGCGACTGCTTGGTGGAGAACGGCCGAAGTTACCTTCCACTGAGGCCTCGCTCTGCATGCCAGAGATCCGGCATTGTGCGGGCCTCCGCAATTGCAGCAGCAAGGCTTAATCCTGTCTTCCTTTTCTATTTTGGCCCGGCAGATCCTGAAATCGTGTTTCTTGCCGCAGAACCTACATCGGGCGTCCTGTTGGCATTTCCACGATTTGTAGCCCCATCTGCAACATTTGACGCACATGACTGGCGGCTCCACGTACGGTGCCACGCTCCTGTACCCCGCTCCAGAGATGATCCTCTCTGGTACTTCCCCTTTCACGAGGGCTACGAGCTGACTCTGCTCCTCACCCCTGGACTCGTTCCTCTTCACCCACACAAACCTTTCGTCGTCCAGGAGGTATCCAGGGTCCAGTACAATAGGGCATTTGAAAATTATCACTTTCGTGAGTTTTTCCCCACCCTTTGGGACATTCATCACCGTCCCCTTGTACCCTTGAGTC
Source organism: Penaeus vannamei (assembly GCF_003789085.1). Classification (NCBI taxonomy): domain Eukaryota; kingdom Metazoa; phylum Arthropoda; class Malacostraca; order Decapoda; family Penaeidae; genus Penaeus; species Penaeus vannamei. The sequence goes on from NW_020869469.1 coordinate 797,879, forward strand.
GTCAGGGTTTGTTCTGCCGGACCTGCGCGTACCGTGAGGTACGGCCTTCCTCTGCGTTCCTTTAGCAGCGGCTCAAAACCACGGTGGTCCCGGCCCAGCTGCATGGCCCATCTTAATTTCTCCATGAAGTCCATGGCACAGTTCTGTGGGAATAGCAGCCTCTTCTTGCCGTTCACACCTTTATTCTGACTTCCTTCCTTGCTTTCATATTCTTTTTTCCTCTTTTATCCCTGCTCACACCTATTCTCAGTATCACTCATCTCACTTGCGCTTTCGTCGTTCCTTTCCTTCTTATGGGAACCACTTTCCATATTCCCTTTCACTCGTGCACATTCACTTTCAGTTTCCATGTCATAATTGCTGGACCCCGGTATGGCAACTCCAGCCATGCTGACACCTGGGGAGGTGACCTGAACCCCGCTCACGAGGCGAAGGTCAGTGCAGGGAGCGGTTTCCAGAAATTCTTCTTGCAAATGACACTATCCAATTTCCTGTCTTTTTGGATCACGACTGTTATACGACAGCTTTGGGTAGATTGCGGAACACTGGAGGGCCTGAGGCACCTCACCCGCTCCCTGTCCGAGGACTAGGGCCCGTACTTTTACAACCTTCGCCAGTGCTGGCGTTCGCCTGGCGAAGCTACGCCAGGCGAACCTCTGAGTGAGGGAGGCCTTACTTTTAAACCCAACGTTCGCCAGGGCGGGCGAAGGGATCGCCAGGCGCTAACATCTTGCATTCCCGCTAAATCTAGCGCAAATTTGTTTACATCTGCAGTGCACATAACATAACCTAAACTTGATTATTAACTCGAGAGAAGACGAAAATTCTTTCCGCAATAGTTTCACTTTATACTATAACAAAGGAGTTAAAATTTAACTTTATGCTATAACAAACAAGTTGAAAATAACTTTATACTATAACAAAATTAACTTTATACTTTATGCTATACTACACTTTATACTATAACAAGGTTAACTTTAAGGCCCGTACTTTTAAAACCTTTTGCTAGTTCTGGCGAAAGGTTTCGCCGGGCGATCGGGAATTTCGTACTATTAAAAGTTCGCCAGGCTAACTTTCGCCAAGGCTGGCGAACGATCGTATTGGAACAGCCTGGCGAAGCAAAGCCGCGAGAGCCCTCCCTTTCCCGTGCTTAAATACCATTCTCTTGCTTTCAAATTATAAAGTAGTAACATATTTATGTATGATATGATGTAGGAATCACATTATAATTCTAAAATATCTTAAAATCATAATTTATTATGAAATAACGTATATAGTTTTTTTTCAAGACCTTCGATGTTCCAGCTGAGAGCTCAAGACATCAGCTGTATTCCTACCCCCCTACCCCTACCCCCACCTCCGAGATGACATATTTAAATTTAGGTTGTTATTTTGGTTGTAAGGATAATTTTCCTTTCACAAATGTTACCAAAAGTGTTTTGACGATGGCATGTTTGCTACGGGCTATAGAAATATGGCTGTAGTGCTCCACCGCTCTATAATGAGGCGTGTCTAACCTACTTTAATCCTTGTATCCCAACAGTTAACTATTTTATATCGGTTAGGTATAGTAAAATTAATAATTTTCAACTCCTTTGTATAAAGTGAGGCTATTATGGATATAATATTATCGTCTCACGAGGTTAATAATTAAGCTTAGATCATGTTAGGTAAGGTAATATATATGATATAAGGAAAGTAAGGTAAGGTAATATACAAAATAAAATCCCTGCTATGTGCCAACAATATATATTTACTTATATGTTTATATAACACACTGCAGATGTAACAAATATGTATTTCGCGTTTTTTTTTTTTTTCATTCGCCGAAGCGCTAGATTTAGCAGGAATCCAAGATGTTAGCGCCTGGCGATCCCTTTCGTTCTCCAGGCCTGGCGAACACCTGCCTTGGTTTTAAAAGTAAGGCCTCCCTCACTCAGATGTTCGCCTGGCGAAGCTTCGCCAGGTGAACGCCAGCATTGGCGAAAGGTTTTCAAAGTACTTTATACTATACTATATCAACTTTATACTTTTATACAAAAAATGACTTTATACTTTAACAAAAGAGTTAAAAAATTACTATTTTACTATTCCTAACTGATATAAGATATTGAACTGAAGGCCTACAAGGGTATCATTAGAAACGCATTATAAGGCGGTGGAGCACTACAGCTATGTTTCTATAGCCAAAAGTAAACATGCCACCATCAAAATACTTCTGGTACCATTTGCGAAAAGAACATTATCCTTACAACCAAATAAAAACAACCTAAATCTAAATAAGCCATCTCGGGGGTGGGGGGGTTGGGGTAGGGGGTAGGAATACAGCTAATGTCTTGAGCTCTCGACTGGAACATCGAAGGTCTTGAAAAAATACGTATATACGTTATTTCATAATAAATTATGATTTTAAGATATTTTAGAATTTCAATGTGATTCCTATATCATACCATACACAAATATGTTACTAATTTATAATTTGAAAGCAAGAAAATGGTATTCAAACAGCTCTCGCGCTTTTGCTTCGCCATGCTGTTCCAATATGATCTTTCGCCAGCCCTGGCGAACGTTCGCCAGGCAT
>NW_020869469.1:804182-806682 GCF_003789085.1 Penaeus vannamei
GAACAAAATAGTTAAAAAACAAACTCTATGTACAGTCGAGTTGAGAATGAAAGAAAACACAGATTATCTTTTAAAGAAAAATAGTTAAAGAAAGAAGGAATAGAGAGAGAGAGATAAAAAGGAATTAAGAGAAGTGATGTTTGTCCAAGTCTCGTGTTCCTTCTGTGCTGATGTATATAAACAATATCATCAATGCTAAATGGTAGATATTAGTTTGTTTGTTTTTTGGAACTTTTTATAAAACTCGGAAGAATGTGTATTCTGAGAAAATCAAGAAAGTAAATACAATTCCTATGCTTTACTAGTTTGTTTTTTGGAGTTTTCTAGAAAATTCGGAAAAATGGAAGTGTATTCTGAGAAAATCAGGAAAGAAAATACAATTCCTATGTTTTGCTTGTTCGGATTTTTGGAGTTTTCTAGAAAATTCGGAAAAATAGAAGTGTATTCTGAGAAAATTAAGAAAGAAAAAGGAATTCCTATTTATTACTAGTTTGTTTTAGGGAAATTTCTAGAAAAAATCGGAAAAATAGAAGTGTATTCTGAGAAAATCAAGAAAAAAAATAGAATTCCTATGTTTTACTAGTTTATTTTCTGGAATTTTCTATGAACTATGGAAGAATGAAGAAGTGTATTTCTGAAAAAAATCAGGAAAGGAAATGAATCCAATGGAATTCCTCTGTATTACGCAAGACATTCTTCCAATAGAAAACGAAGGAGAGAAAGTTTTCAGAACTATTACTTGAAAACATTTGACTCTGAAATGCATCTTGGATCACTCTTCTTCGGGTTATTGCCAACTGGAAATGAACGATATGTCTGAGAAAGCATGTAGTGTAGATATTTATTTAATTAGATTCTCAGAATACGATTTATTACCATTTTCTTTAGATTTTTTTGTTTACGTTTGGATGCCTGTATATATTCCAGTTTTCTTTGAAGTGGGAAAGACTATGAGGGTAAACTTATCTAAACTGAAATCACTCATCTTTGGGTCGCCTTTGATAAGCCTTTAATGCTTTAGAAATAATGTGCTATTGTTTAGAAAAAATCCTTTAAAAGTATAGAAAAGAAAAAAGAAATATATGAGATGAGAAGAATTTTTTCAACTAAGGAAATAAAAAGATATAGAAAGCATAAAAGCTTTAGTTTTTGAGGAAAAAGAAGGAAAGAAAAAATATACACGGGATACAAAGTGAGTATTAAGAATCTTTTAAAAAACTGTAAAGGGAAAAAAACATAAGAAAAAAAAAGAAAAAAGAACATAAAATGCTATACCGTAAAGGAAGATTATATTATATATATATATTATATTATATATATATATATATTATATATATATATATATATATTATATATACACACACACACACACACACACACACACACACACACACACACCACACACACACACACACACACACACACACACACCACACCACACCACACACACACAATAACCAAAAGCTGAAAAGACACAGTTGATTTTAACGACATTCCAGTGAAATCGCCTTCGTTGTACAAGCGGCCGACCCGAAGCCAACAAATTCCAGGCCAAACCTCCTTTTTCCGATGGCGCTGTTAGCAAACTCCATTTATTTTTACTGTTGTTCCATCGCAGTTGCTCAACTTGCATCAGTGGGTTGATAAGGCTTGACTCGAGAGGGAAAAAATTAATTTGATTCAATTTTGGTTTTTCTCTTTTTCTTTTTTCTTTTCTTTCTTCTTTTTTTTTACTTGTTTGAAATTTATTTACGAGGAAGAAATGATGTTTTTTTATATGTTTTAGTTATTCAACTTATTTATTATTTTTGTCCTCTCTTTAAACCGCTTTTTTATCTTTGATTTGTTATTTTTCATAATCATCTTTACACAGATCAAATAATATCATTTATGCTATTTATTAATTTTGTATCCTTGAATTAAAGGCGAAATAAGGCCTAAGAGGAGCGTATTATCATAAACCCTTAATTAAAATCTATTTAGAGATTTGGAAAAACTTAAGACGAACTTTATCTAAACTTATCTCTCTTTTTTGTAAAATCATTGGAGCTGAGGAACATTTTTATTTGTTATTTATTTTTTTTTTTTATCTGTCTATTTATGAATCTATTGATCTGCATTGTTCTTTCTTTCCCTTTCTCCCACTCACTCTCTCTATCTATCTATCTATCTTATCTATCCTCTATCTCTCTATCTACCTCTCTCTCTCTCTCTCTCCCTCTCTCTCTTCTCTCTCTCTCTCTCTCTCTCTCTCTCTCTCTCTCTCTCCTCTCTCTCTCTCTCCTCTCCTCTCTCTCTCTCTCTCTCTCTCTCTCTCTCTCTCCTCTCTCCCTACCTCCTTTCTCTTCCTCTCTTCTCTCTTTTTTAATATTTTATACATTTCACCCATATGCAGCCTGTGTTCTATTATTTATTAATAATTTGCATATAATTACCAAGAATCATCTATGAATCAAAGAATAAAAAACGCTGAAAAAGAAAGAAAAGAAAATGAATTGCG
>NW_020869469.1:811682-824182 GCF_003789085.1 Penaeus vannamei
AGAAGGAATAAGGGAAGAGGAGAATGGAAGGTGATAGAGGAATACAAAAAAATGGGAATAAGGATAAGAATCGAAACAAAATAAAAAATAGCAAGCGAATAGATTAAAATGAGAAGAGAGAAAATAGCAGATGAATAAAAAAGGAAACGAAGGATAGACTAAAATCAAACAGAAAGCGAACGAGAGAGAGAGGAGAAGAAAGAAAGAAAGAAAGAAACTGGAGCTGGGTCGTCCAGAGAATAGTTCAGTAGATCGAGTCCATGCTTACAGAGGAGACGTCGGCCCCTCCCCGGCGCTGATGGATGCTGCTGCTTCGGGACTTTCCGGTCAATGGCTCAAGATATCGACTCCTTTTTACTCCTGCGTCCTAGCCCCTTTTTTCTCCTCCTCCTCTCTCCTCCTCCTCCTTTTTTATTCTTCTGCGAGAGCTCTAATGAACTGTCATTTGCACAATGTTTGGTCCGCCTGGCGCGAGGGGTGTTTATGCAGCAGCGCCCCTTGTTAGACGGCGGGCGCGAGGGGCGACCCCTTGTTACGGCCGCTCCTGTTGCTCCTCAATGTTGCCTGGTGTTGCATATGGTGTTGAGGCTGGTGTTGCGAGGGAGATCGGCCGCTGATAAGTCGGGTCCTGTATTTGGCGCGGTTGCCGGCTGCCGGGCGATGGGCGACGGGGGCGGGGCGGCGACTTCGAGAGGACCGGGCCCCCCTTGGATGGCGATAAGGGCGGTCCTCTCCTAGGAGGAAGGAGGGAGCGTCGACCGTCGTGCAGCCCGCGCGGGGGTGGGTCGTCGTGTCGATTACGCTGGCATCGGGCTTGGCATTCTGACGCTCCCGCCGACCGACCGCTGCCGACGACCCGACCCCTGCCAACGACCCCGCCGACGACCTGGGTATCGCCGACGTCGGGCAACCCCCTTCGCCATCTCCCCGCCCGCCGCTGACACCGACGTCGGCGCGGATGACGTTAACGCTGGCGACGGCGGTGACACTCGGCTGAAATGAGGGGGTCGCTTGGAAGGGGAGGCGCTCTCTGCCCTTTCGTTCTGCTCCTGTTTGTCGTCTTATTTCCTCACGCCCTCCCTTCCTTTTCCTTCTCCTCTCTTCTCTTTCCTTTATTTGCCTTTTCTTCCTTTCCCTTCCCTCTTACCTTCCCTCCCTCCCTTCTTCCCTTTCCCTGCTCTCGCACTCTCTTTTCATCGAATCTTCCCTTCCCTCCCTTCTCTTTCCCTTCTCTCTTACCCTCCTTTCCTCCCTTCGCTTTCCTTCCCTTCCTCCCTCCCTACCCGCCCCCCGCTCCCTCCCACCTCAAGGAGTGTTCGGCCGGCGTAAATGTTCATAACGAGCCCTGTAATTCGCTCTGAAAAATAAAATGCTTCGAAGGCGTCCATTTACGGCTCGAAGGTGCATAACACGCGCGGTAATAACAGCTTTTCCCACCCCCCCTTTCCCCGCCCTCCTCCTGCCCCTCTCTCTCTCTTCTCTCTCTCCCTCCTCCCCCCCTTCCCCCTCTCCTCTCTCTCCCTTCTCTCCTCCTCTCCGCCCTCCTCCTTCCCCTCTCCTCTCCCTCTCTCCTTCTCTCCTCCTCCCCCTTCACCTCTCCTTCTCTCTCTCTCTCTCTTTCTCTCCTCTCTCTCTCTCTCTCTCTCTCTCTCTCTCTCTCTCTCTCTCTCTCTCTCTCTCTCTCTCTCTCCTCTCTCTCTCTCTCTCTCTCTCTCTCTCTTCTCTCTTCTCCTCTCTCCCTTCTCTCCTCTTCTCTCCTCTCTCCGCCCTTCCCCTTCCCCCTCTCTTCTCTCTCCCTTCACCCTCTTTCTTCAGAGGGAAGAAGAAGGGCCAGGCGAGATGGAACTAGTCGCGAGTTCGTTCATTAAATCTTCGGGTTATTGTTATGTTACCTTGTGCATTTCTCTCATATTTTTTCTCTTTCTTTCTTGTCACTTTCCTTTGTTATATATTTCTTCTTTCTCTCGCAATCCGTTTTTCCCCTCTCCCTTCCCTCCTCCCCCCATTCCTTCCCTCCCCCATCCCTATCCCTCCTTCTCTCCCCCTCCATAGACGACTATGAGCAAAGAGCTCTTACACCCCCCCCCCCCACCGCCACCCTCTTAGGAATGGGAAGCAAAGTATGCATTATTGATGCTTAGAGAACTCGCCCCCCCCCCTCCCCCTCCCCCACCAGATGCTGACCCTGATGTCTGAGTTGTCCGGACTGACCTGCCGAGGATTGGGTAGGGGGGGAGGGTATGGGTAGGGGTTAAGTGGAATGGGGTATGGGGAATGGGGAAGGAAGGGAGGGATGTGGAGGGAGGGAGGGAGGAGGGAGGTACAGGGAAGGGAAGGGAGGAATGGGGTGGGAGAGGAAGAGGAAGAAGGAAAAAGGGAGAGAGGGAGGGTAGGAGGGGGAAGGGCCTGGGTAGGGAAAAAAAGGGAGGAATGGATAAGGGCTGTGAGTGAAAGAGAGACAGACAGACAGACAGAGAGAAAGAAAGAACGAGACTTTTTTTCCTTTGACACGTGAAGAGAGACAGAGATAGAGGAAGAGAGAGAGAGAAGAGACAGACAGACAGACAGACAGAGATAGAGGAAGAAAGAGAGAAAGAGAGAGAGCGAGCGAGCGAGAGCGGGCCAAAGGTCACCTCCTTCGCCGCAGAGAGCGATGGCGAGATGGCTGGCGCTGGACGGAGGAAGGGGTCGCCCGATGACCCTCAGATGCGTTCCTGCAGTTGAACAAACACCCGAGGAAGAAGAAAGAGATTAGGACGTCGATCCAGGAAGAAGAAGGAGGCTACTGGCGGCGAGAGATGGGGGGGAAAAAGTCATTAAGGAGTCGGGAGAAGAGGCGTGGATCGCGCCGAGGTTTTCAGTCGCTCCGGGGGATCGGGCTGGTGGTCGGGGGAGGGGAGGGGGAGGGAGGGGGTGTCGGGGGAGGGAAGGGGAGGGAGGGGAGGGAGGGAGGGCTTGTGGTCGGGGGAGGGAGGGGGGTCGGGGAGGGGAAGGGAGGGAGGGGTCTGTGGTCGGGGGGAGGGGAGGGGAGGGGGGGCTTGTGGTCGGGGTGGGAGGGGCTTGTGGTCTGGGGAGGGGGGTCTCGCAGGTCTAATGGAGCGAAGTGTGAGCGAAGGGCAGCGAGGCGATTCAAATGGAGCGGGGAGTGATTGCCGGAATAAATAGCCGTCGGAGGTGATTAAAGGGGATCGCTGGAGCCCCGTCTGGCGTGCCGCGGGGATGGAGCAGCCCGGGGGGAGAGAGAGAGAGAGGGGAGAGGAGAGGAGAGAGGGAAGGAGAGGGAGAGGGAGAGGCCGTCGGAGAGAAATCGGGATCCTGCTTGCAAGATTGAGCCCGGAGGTCGTTGCATGGCCTCGATGCTTGCAATCTGCGCCTAGGTTGAGCCTCGTTATGCGGTCTGTCGCCCCTTGCTCTTCCATTACAGGTTAATGGATTGCGGTCTTGTCTTTTGCGGTCTGGTCGCTGGTCTCGCCCGGGAGCTGACCGCGCCGTCCCCTCTCCGCCGCGACACCGCGCGCTGTTCCGTGTCTCGCGTCCCCCAAAGCGCTCGCTCGGTTTCTAGAAAGCTCTTGGGGCGCCCCCGAGCCCCGCGCCGCCCCTACCTGCCTGCGGGGCATCGCAAGGGGAACGGATGTGACGAGACGCGACGCCGATCGTGAAACGCAAGACACACAACCCGACGGGAGGACAAGACCGCTCGCACCGCAGACACGACCGCAGATTCAGGGTCGCATTCCATCACGATATCAACATGAGGCCATATGCTCCACTCCGCCGGAGCGTCGGCAAAACAGCTCCCGATTTCAGATGTAGCCTTAGCATACTCGAGTGAAGTGTATGCTGTATCTCCCCTCCCCCCTTCCCTCACGACTCTAGCTGTAGCTTAGCATACTCGAGTGTGTGTATGTTGTATCTTCCTTCTATCCCCCCCCCCCCTCCTCCTTCCCTCCCGATTCCAGCTGTACTTAACATACTCGAGAAAGTATATCCTGTATCTCTCTCCTATACCCTATCCTCATACTCCCCCTCTACCCTCCCCCCTCCCCCCTCCCCCCCGCGAGTGCATTAGGTATGCAAGTATGCTGATATATCCGCTTATACTCACCGGGGACTCGCTGCTCTCTAATGAGTATTGTTCAGATTACGGCTTAACTTATGGCGCAACTTGAGTGATATGCGCTCGATAAGGGAATGGAATGCGCCGCTTTTAATCTTTCCAAGTCTTTTGTCTTTTGTCTTTGTCTTTTGTCTTTTTTTCTAACTGCGGGTATTGTCTTTGCTGTTTTTTGTGTGGTTTGTGTGTCTTTGTTTGCTTTCAGTTTTTTTTGCTCGTGTTTTTTATTTGTTTTTATTTGTATTTTTTCATTGGTTTTCGTCTTTATTCTGACTGATCTTGCCTCACTCGCTCCTCTCTTCCCTCTCCTCTTTCTGCTCTATCTCCCTTTCTTCCTTCCAGAGGGGGGGGGTGAGAGGGGATGGGAAGAGGAAGACAGGAGGGAGGATGAGAGAGGGTGGAGAAGAGGGAGGTGGGGGGGGGGTCGTGAGGGAGGAGAAAGTGAGGGTGAAAGTATGATTGCTGTTGAAGAAGGGGAAAGGATGTGTTTGTTTTATTTGTGTGTTGTGTGTGTGTGTGTGTGTGTGTGTGTGTGTGTTGTGTGTGTGTGTGTGTGTGTTTGCGTTTGTGTTGCGGTTTGTTTGTGTGTGTGCACACGTATGTAAGTATGCATATGTATGTATGTAAGAAGTGTTTGATAAGGTTGCAGGGATTCGGATATTGTAGGTTGCAGTGAAAGGGGGCGGGGGGGGGCAGGAGGGTGTTCTATACAAGGAAACAAGCAGGCAAGCAGAGAGGAATGCAAATGGACGACGCTGTTGGTGGCAAAACTCATAACATATCGACAGGCGGTCTTAAAGTAGAGACAGGTAGTTAATCACTCTCTCTCTCTTTCTCTGGTGCTTCTCTCTCTCTCTCTCTCTCTCTCTCTCTCTCTCTCTCTCTCTCTCTCTCTCTCTCTCTCTCTCTCTTCAATTTCTTCAATTTCCCCCTACCCGTCCCCCTCCCTTCCTTTCATCCCCAACCCACTTACGTAACTCCTTCCCTCCCTCCCTCTACTTCCTCCTCACCAATCCATCCCCTTCCCTCCCTCCTACCCATCTTCCTCCCTCCCCCAACCCCTCCTACCCATCCCATTCCTTCTCTCCCCTCCCCTCCCCTGCCACATACCCATTCCTCTCCCTCCCCCCCTCCCTTTCCACCTGCCATCCCCTTCCCTCCCTCCATTTCCTCCCCACCTCCCCATCCCCCTTCCTCCTTCCCTTCCCACCAACCCATCCCTCCCTCCTCCCCACCCCTCCCTCCCTCCCTTTCCACCTACCCATCCTCCTTCCCTCCCCTCCCCCACTTCCTCCCTCCTACCCTCCTCCCCCCCCCCCCCCCTTTCTCCTGGGCGTCGATAAGTGTGATTGAAGATTCCCTGATCCTCCGCGCGGCGTTCCAGCGTGAGGAGGACCGGGAGATGGATGTCTTCTTTATCAATTCTCTGCGCTTGTTCTTCGGATCTTACTCAGATTCTCTTTTTATTAGTATTTTTTGAAATCAATTTTCTTCGGTTGTTCTTCGATTTTTTTTTTTTTTTTTTTTTCAGTATTTTTATTTTTTTTTTTTCTTATCAGTATTTTATTTAGTCTTTATCAGTATTTATTTGTTGTTGTTTTTTCGCTTGTTCTTCGATTTTTTTTTCAAGATTATTTTATTGGTATTTTCCTTATTTTTATTTCTTCGACTTCTTTCTGATTTTTTTTATTGTATTTTTTTTTTTTTTTGGGAGGTATGTTTTCGATTTATTTTATTTCTTGTTCGTATTATTCGGTTTGTTTTGATTGTTGTTATTGTTGGTTCAGTTTCTCTTGTTCCTTTTTATTTATGTTTATTTTCATTTATTTGTTACTTATTTTTGTGTTTATACCTAAGTTTTTTTAATCTGTGTTTACTTGCTGTGACTGTGACGTATTTTATTATTTTTACTTAATTCTAATTCTTATTTTGTCTTTGAATTTATTATTTTACTCAATAATTCTAGATATTCTTTTACATATGAATTTGTAATTCTTACTTAACAATTCGAATTCTTCTATCTTTCAATTTATTATTTTTAGATTTATTATCTTTTTACTTAATTCTAGTTATTCTTTTTCCCTGAATTTATTATTCTTACTTAATGATACCAATTCTTCTGATGTCTCTTGAGTCATTAATTAAATCTGAAGAGATAATTTGCTGTAAATCACAAATATTGACATTTTCTGACGTGTTTATTGATATCAGTTGATTTAGATGCAAATGACTACAATAAACAGAAAACCGGTTCATGATTTTTATTATTAATTGAAATGTGACTTTGAATTAGTCATTATAAAATTAGAAATTGAAATAATGATTTGGAATTTTGGAATTAGAAATCTCTTTCGTGGTGATGCATTTACGTGGTTTAGAGATGGTGAGAAAGGTATAAGAAGGGGAATATTTATGGTGATGATGGTGACAGACAAGGAATGGTGATGTTTAGGGCGGGATTTGATAAAATGGTGGGGTTGATTTAAAAAAACCCATGGTAGTTAGATGGATTATCTTAGGATGGAGAGTTGTGATGATGATGATGTGAGGATAAGGAGGAGGAGGATGGTGGTGATGATGAGAAGGATGGTGATGATGATGGTGAGGAGAGGAGATGTGAGGATAAGAGGAGGATGTGAGGATGAGAAGGAAGATGGTGAGGATAAGGAGGAGTGGTGAGGATAAAAGGAAGGAGCGATGGAGGACAGGAAGATGTAGTGACACTAAGAGGAGGAGGAGGAGGATAGTGATAATGGTGATGATACAGTAGTTAACTAAATTTCAACGAGAGCCAGGAGGAACGACAAGAAAAGAACAGGAAAAAAAGACTTAAGGAAATGACATTGATTATGACGGATAAAGAAATTAGGAAAAGATTTGAAATACCACAAAGAAAAAAAAAAAAAACGCAGAGAGGGAGAAGGAACAGACCTCACGTCTCGAAGATAAATTCGTCTCACGAGAGAAATGAATAAATTGAATATGTATTTTTGTTTCTTTTTTTATATTCCTTTTCGTCCTCCAGCCGGAACTTCGTGACGTCACGTTTCACATTACGGGTTTTGATACACTCTTTTTAAATCAATTAGTCGCCGTGTGTCATCGAAGACTCCTTTAGAGCGACCACCATATCGGATACGCCATGAAAAGCGGAGGTCGTTATATTGGCGCGCTTATTGAACCGCCGTCGACCAATCAGCGCGCTCGCTTTCCGTCGCTCGGCCAATCAGGAGCGAGAGCGTGCTTTCCACCAATCAGGGGACGGGCTTTGAAATGATTGTCGGTGACTTTCCGAGAAGCGCGAGTGTTTTTTTGAACTTGTCACGCAGATTTTAATTCGATTTTATTGTAGATCGTGAGAGGGGTTAGTAAAATGAAAAAAAAAAAATAGATTTATCAGAAACGATATGTATTTTTTTAGAAGGATTGTCTGGCATGAGAAAATAAACCCGCCTTTGTTTACATCTCGGGGACCAATCATGGCGCTTGACATTCTCCAACCGACCGTGGAAGGAATGTGCTTGCTTGCTTACTAACTTACTTTGTTTGTTTGCTTCGTTGATCACTTAGATGCACGCGATAATCTCTTGTTTTTTTCTTTCTTTTTTTTTCTTTTTTAGGCGCGATGATCTCTTGTTTTTAAAAAAATGGCTAATATTTGCCGTGTGTTCATTTCTTATGCAAGACTCGCGCCGGAGTAATTGCTCCCGAGATGCCATCTGGCGACTACTCATTTTTCTTTTTTTTTTTCTTTTTTTTTTTTTTGGGGGGGGGGGGAGGTTGATGGAAGGTCGGTCATTATGTCTGGCAGTTTGTCACTCCCTTGTTACCATGGCAACAGACGCTCGGTTGGCGATGTACGAGACTTCATTTTTTTTTTAAATCTTAGGTTTGGGATAATTAGTTTCAATATACATCTTTTGAAGTCTCGAGAGAGAGAGAAAAAAAAAGAAAATGGCGGAGGATCTTGCTTTTATCGATCATCTCTTCGTCAGACATAATTAATTTTCCTTTCTTTTTTTTTTCTTTTGCAAGTGACATTGCATCACGTACGTAGCGAGACGAAGAAGAAAAAGAAGAGAGAGAGAGAGAGAAAGAAAAAAAAACACTCGTTCGTACTTAGTCATTAATTCCTTTTTTTTTAATTCTTTTGGAGGTCCTGCTCTTAAGAACAAATGAAGAATTAATTGTATTTTGTTATCGGTTTAAGGAGAAAAAAATAACCTAGTTTTAAAATGAACAGGTTTTACATTTTTCTTTCCTTAGTATTTGATATATGCAATTAAGTATCTAATTTCCTGAAATAGACTTCGTTTTTAAGTTTGAAGGACGGAGAAATAATGTTGATTAAAGAACGATCTCAGATGATCATAAAAATAAAGATGAAAATTTAAAAAATAAACAAAACTGCACTTGATTGAAAAGCAATATCAGCTGATTGTAAAAATAAACAAAGGTCGGGATGCCAGCGTAAGAAACTATTTGTAAGTGCTTTGTTTTGTTTTGCTGACGTCACCACTTGTTTACATTGGGTGGCGAGAGAGAGAGAAGGAGGGAGGAAGGGAGGGAAAGATAGAGAATGGGAGGGGGAGAGAGGGAAAGAGAGAGAGGGGGAGGGAGGGAGGGAGAGGAGGAGGAGGGAGAGAGAGATAGAGGGAGGGAGAGGGGGGAGGAGGGAGGGAGAGGAGAGATAGAGAGAGGAGGGAGGGAGGGAGAGGGGAGGGAGGAGGAATATTCGTTGTCAAGAATCTTATTAGTCATTTTTCAATAAACAAATCAAATGTTCCTTTGAAATTAGCTGAACAGATAGAGGTTTTGAGGTGTCTTGGAAACACAGCTTGAAAACAGCAGCTTCATTTTGAATCCATTTGTACGAGTCCGTAGAATTTTGCACCACCTTTGTTTCGTGTGTGTGTGTGTGTGTGTGTGTGTGTGTGTGTGTGTGTGTGTGTGTGTGTGTGTGTGTGTGTGTGTGTGTGTGGTGTGTTGTCTGTCTGTCTGTCTGTCTGTCTGTGTGTATTTATACATACATACATAATATATTATAATATATATATATATATATTTATATATATTTATATTTATTTATATTTATATTTATATATATAGTATCTTAGATTTCCACATTCGTCCTCTTTTCCTACTACAATCCGCGGCTGAAGTGCCATCTCCCGCCTCCGCTGCTTCTCTCCTCGACGTAAGCTAAACAACCCAAAGAGCTCAGCTGATTTTATGTAAACAAATGACGCAGTCGTTGCTTCTCTTGGGCACAAATACGAGACTTCGTGTCGGGTACGAATTCCTTGGACGAAATAAACACAGACTTAGAAATAAACAGAGAGGTGATGCCCCGTGAGGTGTAGCGTCTTTTAATAGACAAAGGGTTGGAGGGAAATTAAGTGGGAAAGATTAGGAAAAGGAGGTTTAGAAGGAGGGAGGGAAAGGAAAGTGGAGTAGAAAGGAAGAAAAGGAGGTTTAGAAGGATGGAGGGAAAGGAAAGTGGAGCAGAAGGAATGAGGTTTAGAAGGAGGGAGGGAAAGGAAAGTGGAGCAGAAAGGAAGAAATGAGGTTTAGAAGGAGGAGGAAAGGAAAGTGGAGTAGAAAGGAAGAAAAGGAGGTTTAGAAGGAGGGAGGGAAAGGAAAGTGGAGTAGAAAGGAAGAAAAGGAGGTTTAGAAGGAGGGAGGGAAAGGAAAGTGGAGTAGAAAGGAAGAAAAGGAGGTTTAGAAGGAGGGAGGGAAGGGGGAGTGGAGTAGAAAGGAAGAAAATTAGATTATGGAGAGGGGGTGAGAGGAACTGGAGTAGGAAGGAAGATGAGGATTAGAAGGAGAAAGGGAGAGTGGAAGTGAAATATAAATGGAGAAAAATGAGATTTAAAAGAAAGGATGGAGGGGGAGTGGAGTAGAAAGGAAGAAAATGAGGTTTAGAAGGAAAAAGGAAGTGTTTAAAGGGAAGGAAGGGAGAGGAAGTGGGGTAGAATTGGAGAAAATGAGAATTAAAAGGAGAGAGGGAGGGGGAGTGAAGTAGAAATGAAAAAAGTGAGATATAAAGGGAGGGAAGGGAGAGGAAGTAGATTAGAAAGGAAGAAAATGAAGTTTAGAAGGAGAAAGGAAGAGTGGAAGTGGAGTAGACATGGAGAAAATGAGGTTTAAAAGGAGGGATTAGAAGTGGAGTAGAAATGAAGTAGACGGGAGTAAGGTGACCCAAAGCAGGACACACCCTTAAAAACCAGTGTTGAATTCCGAGATCACAGACATCTCTCTCTCTCTCTCTCTCTCTCTCTCTCTCTCTCTCTCTCTCTCTCTCTCTCTCTCTCTCTCTCTCTCTCTCTCTCTTCTCTCTCTCTCTCTCTCTCTCTCTCTCCCCCCTCCCTCTCTCCCTCCCTCCCTCCCTCCCCGCCCCCTGCTCCTTGCCACTGTGTCCTCACCCCTCCTTCCCCAATATAATCTCCCCACCACCCGCCCTTACCCTGTCTCCAATCTCCTCCAATAGCTGTCTCTGTCTCCTCTCCCCCTTCTGACATCTCCCCATCTCCTATCTCCTCTCCTCTCCTCTCCTCTCCTCCATTCTCCTGTACTCACCATTTCCTCTCTCCCGTTCTCCCTCTCCTCCATCACCCCCCTCCCCCATTCTCCCCTACCCAATATCTTCCACCTCCATTTCTATCTCCCAGATACCCTCCCTACCCCATCCTACCCACCCCACCTCCTCAAATCTCCCACTCCTCCCTCCTCCCTTCCCTTCCTCTCCCTCCTTCCCTCCCCTCTCCTCTTCCCTCTCCTTCCTCCCCCTTCCCTCCCCCCTCCCTCTCCCTACTCTCCCTCCCCTCCCCCTCCCTCTCTCCCTCCTACCTGCTACCCACCTGTATTGCTTCGGGACGCTATTCCCTTCTGCTCCTACTCCTGCTCCCGCTCATTTTCCTACTCCTTACGGAACTCCTGAGGATTGTTGTGTAGAATTTTATTGCCTCCGCTGCTATCGAGAATGGATCTTGGTATCGACTGCTCGCTTATGCTCTTTTGTTCTCCGCGATGCGTTTTCTTGCCTCCGTTTACGAGGTCTTTCTCTATGCTAGCGGTTTTGTGCGTACGTGTCCGTCTGTCTGTCTGTTCTCTTCTCTTCTCTTCTCTCTTCTTTTCTCTTCTCTTCTCTTCTCTTCTCTTCTCTTCTATCTCTCTGTCTATCTATTTTTTTTTTCTCTCTCATCTCTCATCTTTCTCTTCTCTTCTCTCTTCTCTTCTTCTTTCTTCTCTTTCTCTCTCTCTTCTCTTTCTCTTTCTCTCTCTTCTCTCTCTCTCTCTCTTTCTTTCTCTCTCTCTCTCTCTCTCTCCTCTCTCTCTCTCTCCTCTCTCTCTCTCTCTCTCTCTCTCTCTCTCTCTCTTCTCTCTCTCCTCTCTCTCTCTCTCTTTCTCCTATTTATCCACTTTTTATGCCATCATTACAGAGACCACTGCCAGATAGCATCCAGAAATTGTTATTACCCAGACTAATCTTACTGTTCTTAATATCCCCGCCATAATATCTTGAATAATGAGAGTATTGGTCTAAGAATAGCCATTATTGTTGTCTATTCTCTCTCCCTCTCCCTCTTTCGCTTCTCATTTTATCTTACCCTTCGTCTGCCTTCCTCTTCTTCTTCTTTTCATCCTCCTTCTCCTCCGCTGCCCCTCCTTTTCACCCTTTGCTTGGTATTCTTCCTTTTTCTTCATCTCCCTCTTCCTCTTCTTCTTTCCATGCGTATCCTCCTCCTCGTCCTTCCCCTCGTTCTCCTTTTCTTCTTCCTACTCCTCCCTTACCCCTCCTCCATCTTTCTCCTCCTCTCCTCCTCCCTCCTCCTCCTCCTCTCTCCTCTCTCCTCCTCCTCCTCCTCCTCCTCCTCCTCTCTCTCCTCCTCCTCCCCTCCTCTCCTCCTCTTCTCCTCCTCCACCGCCTCCTTGTCCTCCTCTCACCTTCTTTTTTCTCTTGGCCATTTTTTTCGTCATTTTGCATTATTCCCGTCCCCCTCCCCCCTCTAAGTGTCCGAAGAAGGAACTTGAGTCGTTAGCAAATATGCTGACATGAGCGTCTCATGCTGTCTAATTGGGTCTCTCCTCTCTCTCTCTCTCTCTCTCTCTCTCTCTCTTCCTCTCTCTCTTCTCTCTCTCTCTCTCTCTCTCTCTCTCTCTCTCTCTCTCTCTCTCTCCTCCATCCCTCCCTCTCCTTCCTTTCTCCCTCCCTCCTCTCTCCTCCTACTTTCTCTTCTTCTTCTTTCTCCTCCTCCTCCTCTTTCTTCTTCTTCCTCCTTCTCTTTCTCCTGCTTCACCTTTTTTCTCCTTGTCCTTTCTCCTCCTCCTTCTGTCCCCTATTTCGCCTTCTCTACTCTTTCTTCCTCTATTTCCTCTTACTCCC
>NW_020869469.1:829182-830892 GCF_003789085.1 Penaeus vannamei
CCACTTTCTCCTCCCTCTTTCCACCCCATTCCTACTGTCCCTTCTCTCATCCTTCCTCTCTCCTCCCCTCCCTTCCTCTTCCTTCCTCTCTCCCTCCCTCCTCCTCTCTTCTTTCATCTCTCCTCCCCTCCCTTCTCTCCATCTCTCACTCTTCCCCTTCCCTTTCCATTCCTTCCCCCCACATCTCTTTCCTCCCTCCCCTCCTCCCTGTCTCTCCCTTCCTCCCCGCCCAACTCGTGCCAATCCCGCACGTGCCTCCTCCTCCTCCTCCTCCGATCGGGTCCTGTCGGTCGGTCCTTCGGGAGGGGGGGAGGGGGGAGGGGTTGGAGGGAAGCAGGTTCTGGGAGCTCGAGGGCGACACCCATGGCCGGGACGCGTTCGGCTGACATGGGCATTGGCGGTGATTTATGGGTCTTCTTATTATCCGTGGGCGTGGTTTCGGGGGGGGGGGGGCGTGGAGGAAGAGATATGGGCTTTCGGGTCCACGGGCGTCGCGGGAGGAAGCCAGGGATGCTTAGATGAGGTTGAATGTACTATTTATTTATTATTATTTTGTTATTATTATTATTATTATTATTATTATTATTATTATATTATTATTTTATTATTATTATTATTTATTATTATTATTATTATTATTATTATTATTATATTATTATTACTTCCACTTCCAATTTTATATATATTTTTTCATTTTATTATTATTATTATTGTTTACTTCCACGTAATGCACGGAATGTTTCGCTGACGCCAAGCCCGAGTCAATTTACGAGGGTCTTCGTCGTCGTCGTGGGCGCCGCTCATCATTAAGGGCGGAGGCGCGGCGTCCCGGGCCGAGCGGGGCGTCCTTGGGTGGTCCTGCGCGGCTACTGGTTTTGCGCGGGCGAGGAGGAGGCGGGCGGTGACCTGACGACCCCGGTAAGGCACAGGTCGTCCGTTCTCACCCGCGGGACGGCTGACCTTGGCGGGCCCGGGACAAGGCGCAGGTGCATGACAGGTGGCGGCGGCGGAGGAGGCGTCCAGGGGCCGTCGGGCGGTCCTGCAGGGCGCTCACGCCGGGGCCTAATCCGGCGATGCGGGGCGGGGCGGCGAGGGCCACAAATTGCATTCGGGCGGATCGCAAAACGCCGGCGACAGGGTTGGCTCTCCTGTCCGGGCGACGGCGGGCGCGCGCGAGGCCGAGGATGCGGGAGATTGCAAGGCCCCGCGCTCATTGCAAGACGGACGGAACGGCGGAATCCTTGCAGCGAGCGAGGGCGGAGGCGGGGCGGGGGACGAAGCCCGGGCCGGACGAAAGCCAGCGGGAAGGGACGCCCCCGAACGAACGCCAGCGGACAGGACGCCCCGGAGATCCCGCGCCAAGGACTCGTGAGGAATCACCGCATTCCTCCGACGAAATTACCTCGCCGGGGGCTGCCGTGGGAGCTCCTCCTCCGCCGCGTCTGGAATGGCCCGGTCGTGATCCCGCGACGCCGCCCGACCGCAGCAGCTGGGGCGCCTTCCCCTCGGCTCTCACGCCCCCTGCTCCCGCCCACGCTCCTGCTCCTGCATTCCTGCTCCCTGCTTCTGCTCCTGCCCGTCTCCCTCGCTCCGCTCCCGCCTCTTTCTTTCGAGTGGATGATGCTGGGAAAGGGCAGCAAGGGAAAGGAGGGGGGGTATGCCGTCTGTTCATCACCATCATCACCACACCGTCTCTCGTCTCTCTCCTCT
>NW_020869469.1:836450-841450 GCF_003789085.1 Penaeus vannamei
TAATAGATCTGGCTAACATGGCAATAATTGACAAATCTCTCTTTAGAGGTATGTTGAGAGTGTTGATTATTTGCTTCATTTTGCTTTATAATTGGACTCATGATTGGGTTCATTGGGCTGTAAACAGTTAATAGGTAATTGAGGATTTTATTTTTATTCCTGTAGATGATTATGAAGATACAAGAGAAGCCCAGAATCATGAAGTTTGCAACAAGGAGTGTTTCCAGAAGTTTACAAGTGAAATATACAGGGAAGGGCATGATACAGATGAGATGTGCTCACGTGTAGAGGATGTGGGACACCTCATGTATGCTGCTGTGTGTGCAATGATCCTAAGTGACATGAAGCAACACAAATATGTGGATTACTTCAGCTCCACTACTGGCAATCATCAACAACCAAGGATGACAAGGGGTAATGAAAGTGATGAAATCAGATGAAAATAAAAAAGTATGCTGAAAGATATTAACTATTTTTTTCTTTCATTCCAGTGAAACAAAAGTTAATATTTGAAGAAGTTTTTGATAAAGTTCTGTTCTGATTCAATCCTTTGTGTATCAGGTTTACTGCACAACATCCCTGCTGCAGACAGGGCAACAGTGGAGGAGCTTCTTGCAGAGTGTGTAGAGGAGGCAGCACCTGGAGGACGACTTCAGGCAGCACAGGAGCTCCGAGATTTCCTCTCAGACTTTCTCCTTGATGAAGAAGATGAGGAAGGCGATGAAGATGAGGAAGATGATACAGGGGACAATGGCGAGGACTATGACGATGATTATGAATATGAAGACTATGGCACAAACAAAGAAGGATGAGGTGAAGTGCTACGTAGCATTCACAGCATTGCAAGAGAAAGATGATTGAAAGGAAGGATAGTAATTTCTTTTTCTTCCCAAGCCTATCCTTTATCCCCTTTTTTGTTCTTTTTTTTTCCTTTACAGGGTGTAACATGTAAAATAATTCTTCCATGACTGTTGGTTGCAATTTGAATCTTGGTAAATTCCCTTGATATGAATAGATGGTTCAAACCAACATGATTTTGTTCTCTCTATATATGTATTGGGAGAAGAATGCAGATTACGGTGCTGGTGACTGTGAGTATATATTGCAGGGTTAGTTGCCTCTTATTGTATAAAACCAGTGTTTTGTTTAGGCTGTTTTAGCATTGCCCTTTTAATAGTTAGGAAAAAAAAAAAAAGAAACAGTTTTGTATTTATGTGGAACTATACATATATATGATGCCCATTATGTAGGTGTAATGCAATAGGAAATCTAACTTCCATTCAATATGTAGCTTTTTTAATGATTTATCAATTGGATTTTGATTGGGATCATATTTTTTCATATCAGGTCTCTTTCTGTTAAGGTTCAATATGTATTGATAAGCCTATAAATTGTGCTTCAGCATAAATCATATATGGCATTATTTGCATGTGATGCATAATTTCCAAGTACATGAATGCAAAGATGCTTGCTTAAGTTTAACCTTGCTGATCACCTTGAATAGGAGCTTAGCACTTGTTTCTGGTAACACTGTGAACTTTCTTCAGTAAGCTGGGTGTGCAGAGTTGCAAGGAGGAAGGGGAAGGCAGGTCTTGTGGAGGGTCAGCTTTATAGGCAGCTAGAATGTCACACATTTGGTAATAATCTTTGTTCTTAATGAATGCAGGGAAAACCTCTTTACTGAGTCTAGGTAGATCTTCAGTCCCTTTTCATTTTCTTTTCTTTTGGCATTGGGCATTATATTACCCTTGCGGAAACTGATTGTTCAAAACTCCATGCAGTTCCATCAGTTAGTCATAAAATAATATATGTTAAAGAAACATTTGTGATTATGACCAGCTCTTTTTATGAGGAATATTAATTTCAAAATTGGGTTGTTTGTGAATTCAGACGCAAAATAACAAGATGCAATGTAACAGTAACACACTAGAATTATAAATGCAATAGGATTATGGTATGTGGTAGATTCTGTTGATCAGAAAGAAAAAAAAGCCAGAGAAAGATTTTTATACTTTGATAATTTTTGTACAGAGAATGTTGTAGCAAGGGAGCGTGTCTTTTTAGTAACTCTTTGCAGGACAATCTAAGTATATTTGTGATATGCTGTATATGACCTATATATTTTTTTTGATGATTGAATAATCATTGAAATATGCAGTCACATGCATTGTGTAAAAGAATAAAAATAGACTAGAAAGGTTACCAATATAATTTGAGTGTATCTGCAGTTACTTCCCATATGATTCGTGAATATTTATTTTTAGAAATGATAAATACTTTGAATTAGGGCTGCTAGTGGCTGGCTACTTGTGAAAGGTTGCATTTGAGATGAGAAATAATACAGCAATATGAACGTATGATTTACATATTGTGCATTATTACAAAGGTACACTCGGATTGCTGCCTTTTGTACATTAACATGCTGGATACTAACATATTGCTTATTCATTTTCATGCCAAGCTGTCATGTATGTATCATTAACATTATATTTTTTGTATTGAGGTCATTAAGGGGAAATGTTTCACAGTTTGTCCTTAAATACCAGGGGCAGATTTCTCCCAGCATTACATCAAAGCTCATCTCCAATCATCCTAAAATTGGAAGAGAATGGAGGCTTAACAAAGAATAATGGCTATAGGCTCATTAATCATAGGCTCATTATCTCCAGTTGTTGAGACAACAGATAACTGAAATCACTGGCTCACTAGTTGGAGTTCATATTGAGTGTTTACTTTTTCTGAGTTGTCGTTGAGATGAGACTCACATCGGCTTCACAAAGGAGTCCTGGCTTTTGTATGGCAGAGCATAGTGTGCAGCAATCTCTTGTAAGGGTGTCTGTAGATGTTCACTTGACAATCAGTAGAAATGGATGCTGATAAGGATGTATGTATTTTGTTGCAGGATAGAGATGCTAATTTTGTATGTAGAAAATATTTTATATTGAAGTTAAATGTGATGAGTAGTGTAGACATTTAGAAATCTAGAAATATGTTTCTTGTAGGTTGTGGTCCAATAGTTTAGTCCAGCTAAGACTTGCTTTTTGCAAAAGGGAAATAAAGTGTACCATTTTCAAATCAAAATGGTGGGTGCATGATTTTTCCTGTTTTCTTTCATAGTATTCAGAGTTCCATTACAAGTGAAAGAATTGGTAACAAAAACAGTGTGGCTGGGTTAGGATAGGTTAGGATTGGTAGTCAAATTGGTAAATTTGAGAATGCAGTTTAGGCTTGAAGAAAATTAGGAAGGAATTAAGGTCCGAGTTAGAATCAGAAGCAGAAATGAAAAGGAAAAGGAACAGAGGTGAAGAAACACTAATTGTTTACTTGAAATGCAAAGAGGGAAAGTGATTACTAAACACAAGTTCGGTTTTGATATAATGCATTATTTCTAAAATGATATTACTCAAAATGAATTAAGTCACTTTATACCATTATTTATGAATATTGTTTTGTTTCTTTTTTTTAATATGTCTTCATATGTATATGATCACAATTATAGCTACAAGCTGTTATGTATGTGCATGTTCTTATCTTGATGTGTGTGTCATTATGGATGTAATCAGATAAAGGCCGTGGACAAATTAAAAAGTTGTGGAACCCGTAGATCAACCCAGTTTCCCAGTTAGAAAAGTTGATTGTGTCTTAATAAGATAATGTGTAAATGTTGATATTGTGTGAAAATCTCTAAAAGAAAACATCATGTTGTTCTTCATACTATTCTGATGATGTGCTTTTACAAACAGTTATTAGATGTTTTTATGAGACGATATAAAAGACAGTATTGTTGTGTTGTCATGTACTTAATGAGTAACCTTGTTGAATAATTGAAGTGAAGTTTGTCGTGATTATACCATACCCTTGCAGTCTTCAGTACAACAAGCATTGTGGCCCAGTGGTAGAGTATAACTTCAGATTTTTTCAAGGAGTTTGGGTTGCAGCAGTCCCAAATGGTAACTTTGTTAAATATCTATGAAATAAGACTACATTTCAGTATGCTCAGCTGTTTCCCAGTCAGTGAGTGATCAGTGGATCTTTACCTGAAAAGAAAATTCCCTCTAGCTAGATGAGTATAGGACAGTGCCTTTACTCAATACAAAAACATGGAAGCTTGTTATCAGAGGAGTTGTTTATTATGTATTTGCTCATGTGCAAGTATACATATATGCACTTGTCTGTGCATACAGATGCAAACATATACAGTATGCACATGCAGAGCCATGTGAATACATTTCCACACATAATGTATATACATTAGTGTGCACAAGTTACTTTTGGCTGATATTATTAACAGTGTCAGTGGCGCAGTGTTGGTTGCCAGTGCCTGGACAGAGGCAAGTATTGCATCCCCTGACACTTTCGAAGTCCAGTATTAAAACCCTTACCCTTATGAACATGTTTCATCTTAAGAGGATAGCAATATGATTAAAGTGAAATGCATTTAGTGCCATTATCCTCAAATTTATTTAAAACTGCTTGGTTTTGAATTTGTGCATTTATTTCAATAACAGTTTTGATATCTACTTTGAAATCTCTGTTAACTGTATTGCCATGTAATATTTATTTACCCTGTCATGTTGAAAATCTGTTAAATGTTTGAACAATGGGAGCTTTCCTTTGTGAGAGGTGGTTTCATTATTGTTTATTTATCATTACTATGTTGTTGTTTTCTTTAGACTTTTTGCACCTCCAAGACATTTGTACCTAGGTCAACTGCCATGCTTTACCACTGCTAGATGTAGGAAGCATATTTTGTAGAGGACATTTATCTTTGCAATTTTTCTATGCAATAGAATATCTTTGTGCTACTTTTTTTGTGTTTGCTGCACAAGCAGTAAGAAGTGTATATTAAGAATGATACTAATATTCTTAAGCAATGGATTTTGTCTGTACAAACGGATGACATGGTTCTCTCTCTCTCTTCTCTCATTTTACAAAAGCTTTAAAAGAAATTGTATGATTTTGTGTGATTAAGGATTACCTCAAATTTTGTGTACAAGACA
>NW_020869469.1:846450-866450 GCF_003789085.1 Penaeus vannamei
CCAGGTGGCCATATAGCCTGAGTTGGCGATCCCGGATTGTGCAGGTAACAGGTCCTGTGCCAGTCTCACGGTGCAGCCGTTGGTTAGACACATGGTCCCGCCAACAGTACCCCATGATGGCGCAAGGACCTATTACAAAAGGCATCAAGACGAGACTCCAGTGCACTGGATAATGTCCAGGTTTCACTACCGTAGAGCAAAACTGGCATTACCAGGGCCCTGAAAACCCGTAGCTTGGTCCTTCTGCACAGGTACCGGCATCTCCAAATACTCTTGTCGAGAGAGTTCATGACCCCTGCTGCCAGGCCAATCCGTCTGCTGACTTCCTGGTCTGACAGCCCAGAGTTATGAACTGCACTACCAAGGTATGTAAAGCTCTCTGTGACTTCAATGTCCTCGCCGCAAGCACGTACCGACTGAACAGGTTCTCCTAGCAAGTCCCCAAAGTCCTGGATCTTGGTCTTGGTCCAGGAGACCTCTAGACCCAAGGGCTTCGCTTCATTACTAAATGCATCGAGGGCCACCACTAAGGTTTCCAAAGACTCAGATAGAAAAGCAACATCATCGGCAAAGTCAAGGTCTGTAACCTTAATATTACCCAGTGTTGCTCCACAATGACTTTGAACAGTAGCTCTGCCTAGTATCCAGTCCATGCAAGTGTTGAAAAGGGTTGGTGCAAGAACACAGCCTTGCCTCACTCCTGAACTGACAGGAAAGAAGCTCGACAGGCCCCCACCACACTTTACAGCACTTTCAGTACCAGTATATAGGTTTGCTATTAGTTCAATAATCCTTGTTGGAATTCCTCTCAGTCTCAGGATCTCCCAGAGTGATTCCCGATGCACTGTATCGAACGCCTTCTTGAGGTCGATGTAGGCTGCAAGCAACCCACGTCCGAACTCACGACGGCGCTCATGACTCGAAGCGCAAGGATACACGGTCTATTGTGGAATCCGGTTGCTCTGAGCTCTGATGCCTTAGTAGATGGTCTCTAATACGCCTTCAGAAGGATGCGGGCAAGAACCTTGCCTGGTACACTGAGCAGTGTGATGCCGCGGTGATTGCTGCAATCCCATCGGTCCCCTTCCCCTTCCAGAGAGGGATGACCACACCCTCAACAGGTCAGAGGGAACGGTACCGGACTGCCAAATGGCAGCCAGGACAGCATGCAATCCCGCGCCATAGGTTCACCACCAGCCTTTAACAGTTCAGCTGGGATGCCGCAAATACCCGCTGCTTTACCACTCTTCAGCTTGGAGATCGCCTCCCTAACCTCAGCTAGGGAGGGAGGGTCCTCGCTAATGGGTGGGTCCGGCAGAATCACGGCACTACCCACATCCAAGTTAACTGTTGGAGGGTCAACCTGATACAACTGCTCAACAGCCCAACGCTCCCTCACCGCAACAGGATCTGAGACGATCTGGCCACCCACTAAGCGAACTGCAGTCACCTGTGAAGAGGGCTTGGAGTTCAGTTTTCTCAGGGCTTGGTATGCAGGACGAAGGTCATTTACTAAGAAATGGCCTTCAACCTCCTCAGCAAGATTCCTAATAAACTGTTCCTTGTCCCTTCTTAACAGAGACCGAGTTCTGCGCACCTGAGAACGGTGCAAATCCCGATCCCCTGCCAGACGAGCCGCACGGCAAGCATCAGTGGCTTCCAGTGTCTCCTGAGAGATTGAATTCTGTCTTGCTCTCGGCGTTCTCCAATCGATTCTTGGGGCTGCATCAAGCGTTTCACGCTTGAAGGTGTCCCACAGAAGTACAGGGTCCGTCAGATTGTCAAGCGCTGTGAACCGATCAGAGATTGTCTCAGCAAACCTCCGAGCACACTCCCTCTCCTTCAGCCTGTCCAGATGAAACACCCTAGGGTGGTCATTGGGCCGCTGGGGAGTTTTGAAGTGTACCCGGAGGGTAGCCACAACCAATCTATGGTCAGTACCACAGAACTCAGCACTCCTATACACCCTGCAGTTCTGGAGGATCCTCCAACGAGTGCTAACGAGAATGTGGTCGATCTCCTTGGTGCATTACCCGCATCGCTGTACCATGTCCAACGATGTGGGTCTGGGCGCTGGTACCAGGAGCCAGAAATCCTCAATTTCTGGGATCTAGCAAAATCCCGGAAAAGGAGGGAATTCTCGCTGCCGGTATCAACTCCCGAACCATGAGGACCGACTGACATCTCATAGCCAGCTCGATCGCAGCCAGATACCGCATTGAAGTCACCCAGAACAATACGAATATCTCGCCGGGGACAACTGTCTGCCACGATGCAAGTTTGGCGTAGAACATCTCTTTCATCAAGTTTACAAACATCGGTAGGAGCGTACACAGCAATAAGAGACATGAAGCCCAAAGACAGCTTCAGTCTCATTACCATTATACGCTCATACTGACCGGAAACAGCTATGGCTACTCCCTGGAGATGGTGACCATCGCTGCGGCCTGACCAGTAATAGGTGTAGCCACCTACACTGGTCGTGCCGCTGCCAGGTCTTCTCACCTCCGAGAGAGCAGCCACCCCTACTCTCAGCCTCCCCAGTTCCCTCGATAGCAGGGGCAACCGATCATCCTGAGCAAAGAGCGGACGTTCCAAGCCCCCACCCTGACTTCCCGCCTGAGGTTAACCCTCGGTAGTCGCTCCGGGTGGACGCCACCTCTGCCACCCCGCCGACGCTGCCACATAAAAGGCGGCAGGCTGCGGGACCCTTCATCCACCTGTGGGGTTCCCTAGGGCTTTGCCCCACAAGCTTCATATTGGGCTGGCGGCTGCCAGGACGCAGGCAGGACGAGGAGCTCCCGTTCCTATTCCGCGCCCAGCAGCCACCCTCCCAACGGGCCCGCAGCCCGCCTCTCTCGCTGGGTAGGAGGGACATTACCCCTCCCCCAGCATTTCCAATTAAGTCTGAACGCTGCCAGTGGGTTATTCTCTGGGGGGAGGAGGACTGGCAAGGCCCACCTCCCCCGAGCCTCCCATTGACCCCAGGGGGCTTAGGGGCAGGAGTTAGTACAGGGCCAGGGCGTGTCCACACGCCGGTGGGCCATGACCCTGTACCTCTGGGGCCTCCTGCTGCTCCGAGATCCCCTACAGTTCAGCCTGGGACCGCAAGGTGCCAGTTTCCATAGGTGGCCACGAGGAGGCACTGCAGAAGTCTCGATGATGGAGAGGCTATGAACTGGCAGGGGAGACTTATGCAGCGCTGCTCCCTTTTTCGCACAAGGCTAGCCATATTGGTACATATTGGATTATCTGGATTTAGACTGAAAAAGGAATTTGACTAATGGAGAGGTGGAGTAGTGGTAGGATGGTTCAGGATAGACGGAAGAGTTATTGTGGGAGATGCAGAGACATCTTGTGAAGATGGGAGGAAAGCAGATTCAAGGACTGTTTTAGAATAAGTAATGAGAGAAAAAACTCATCACCGTGCTTCCTATCTGGCCTTACATAGAGTGAGGCCTCACATTCTACCTCACATTTGAGTTTATAGGCAGGGCAGCTCCTATAAAATACATTATGGAAGCCACCATAATTGGCACATGTGAGTGAGCAGGACTATTTGAACAGACATGACCAGGTTGGGCACATAGAAGGCAGTGGGCTGTGGACCAATAGTGTTTAGCTGAGTGGCAAAAATGCATGATTTTCCAGACTTGAAAACTATATTCCATTATATTCCAGGTCTGGAAATTTCAATTCATGATTCTTCAGGACTCATGCAAACCCTGGATATATTTGGATAACAGAAGGTGGGAGGAATCCATCATTACCAAAACTGTTGTGATTGGTTGTGCAAAGTTATGAAAAATTACCAACATCGCAATAGCAATCTCTAAATCATATAGGGTAGTTTTACACATTTGATCATGATGATTTCAATATTGATGAATTCCTCTCACACTCTAGTGTCTAACCATATAGAAATCATTGCACAGAACCAAAATATCCCCACATTTTTGGCCCCAATAGAATATGAATATGAATAATATGAATAATTTACACAGACTCAATCACTAATCCAGAGTGTTGTATCACCTGTATTCATGGCAGGAGAGAACATCAGATAGACTTGGCACCAGGCACTCCCACGTGTCAGTCGTATGTTCACTTCTGCCATGAAGGCTTGGAAGATTCCTCGTGTTTCCCTGCATTTGACAATATAGTGACTGATTCTGTATATATTATTAATATTTCCCCGCAATTTCTCTAGTACCTTTGATGCCCTCACCTGCAATCAGGGCTAAGATTGTCGCTAATGGGAAGGGGAAATTCTGCAAAATAATTTCTAAATATCTGGATAGTAGAGACTGATGGTTAATGGTTAAAAACAAATAAATGTGCTAGACATCAATAGTCATATAGCACTGTGGTAAAGTATTATGGCAAAAAGGGCAAAATGAGTTAATGATTAGGATAAAATGTGTTACAAATCAGAGGTCATAGAGCATTCTAGGATAGGAAGATAGTGAAAAGGGTAAAGAGGAGGTGCAAGTGAAGTAAAGAGGAGAGTAGTAAAAGATGAAAGGTTTAACCCAATGTCGACGGAAAAATGGTCCATTACCTTTGGCAATGCTTGGTTAAATGTTTCTGCACATAGATGTCTCTGCCAAGGCTTGGCCACAAAGGAGTCAATTACTAGATCTTGCAACTTCACTTTTCCTTGAAATAGCGGAAAAATGTTTTTTTTTTTTTTACTAATCCTATCATTATTGATACTATTATTTTTTTATAAACATTATCATTATCATATGGTTACTAACATTTCTAACAGCGGTAATAACATTAGAAAATATTATCGAAAATCAAGGAAAAGGGTAAACAGGTGTGAGGTAATTCTCTCAATTGGCTCATTGGTGACTTAGTACTTCTGGAGCCATCTAAATGTTGACTTCCCCTCCCTGAGGCAATCTTTGGTCGTTTCATAGCGCTCAACAATCTGTCTGATCCTGTACTTCTGTGGGATACCTATAAGTGCAAAATGCTTAATGCAGCTCAAGAATTAATTGGTGAACACCCAAGAGCAAAACAAAATTCTATCTCACAGGAGACACTGGAAGCCACAGATGCTTATCATATGGCTCATCTGACAGGGGATCGGGAT
Source organism: Penaeus vannamei (assembly GCF_003789085.1). NCBI lineage: Eukaryota > Metazoa > Arthropoda > Malacostraca > Decapoda > Penaeidae > Penaeus > Penaeus vannamei. The sequence goes on from NW_020869469.1 coordinate 851,552, forward strand.
TTGCGTTGTTCTCAGGTGCGCAACTCAGTCAATGTTAACCCATTAACAACAGGTGTCTCACATATGAGACACCCAAAAAAATAAACATTGCCAGGCTCAACTCCAAGCCCGCTTCACAGGTGACAGCAGTTCGCTCAGTAAATGGCCAGATCGTCTCAGATCCTGTTGCGGTGCAGGAACGCTGGGCTGAATACTTTAAGCAGTTGTATCAGGTTGACCCACCAACAGATAACTTGGATGGAGGGACCCACCCATCAGTGAGGATCCTCCCTCCCTAACTGAAGTTAGGGGGCCATCTCCAAGCTGAAGAAGCCCTCTTCACAGGTGACAGCAGTTCGCTTAGTAAATGGCCAGATCGTCTCAGATCCTATTGCAGTATGGGGGTGTTGTGCTGAGTATTTTGAGCAGTTGCACCAAGCTGACCCACCAACAGTTAACTTGGATGCGAGTAGTGCCAAGATTCCATTGCCGGACCCACCCATCAGTGAGGATCCACTCTCCATAACTGAAGTTAGGGGGATGATATCCAAGCTGAAGAGTGGTAAAGCAGCGGGTATCTGTAGCATACCAGCTGAACTGTTAAAAGCTGGTGGTGAACCTATGGTGTTGGGGTTACATGCTGTCCTGGCTGCCATCTGGCAGTCCGGTACAGTTCCTCCTGACCTGTTGAGGGGTGTGGTCATCCCTCTCTGGAAAGGGAAGGGGGACTGATGGGACTGCAACAAGCACTGAGGCATCACATTGCTCAGTATACCAGGCAAAGTTCTTGCTCACATCCTTCTGAGATGCATCAGAGATCACCTACTAAGGCATCAGAGGCCAGAGCAATCTGGGTTCACTCCTTGTACATCCAAAATAGACCGTATCCTTGCACTTCGAGTCATTGTAGAGCGCCATTGTGAGTTCGGGCATGGGCTGCTTACAGCCTACATCAACCTCAAGAAGGCATTCAATACAGTGCATCGGGAATCACTCTGCAAGATCCTGAGACTGACAGGAATTTCAACAAGGATTATTGGATTAAAAGCAAGCCTGTATACTGGTACTGAAAGTGCTGTAAAGTGAGAGAGGGGTGGGGGGCCTGTTGAACTTCTTTCCTGTTAGTTCAGGAGTGAGGCAAGGCTGTGTTCTTGCACCAACTCTTTTCAACACTTGCATGGACTGGATACTGGGGTGAGCTACTATTCAAAGACATTGTGGAGCAACACTGGGGAATATCAAGGTTACTGACCTTGACTTTGCTGATGATGTTACTATTCTATCTGAGTCTTTCGAAATCTTGGTGGTGGCTCTAGCTGCATTTAGTAATGAAGCAAAGCCCTTGGGTCTAGAGGTCTCCTGGACCAAGACCAAGATCCAGGATTTTGGGGAATTGCTAGAACCTGTTCAGTCGGTATGAGCTTGAGGCGAGGACATAGAAGTCACAGGGAGCTTTACATACCTTGGTAGTGTAGTTCATAACTCTAGGTTGTCAGACCAGGAAGTCAGCAGACAGATTGGCCTGGCAGCAGAGGTCATGAACTCTCTTGATAAGAGTATCTGATGCCGGTACCTGTGAAGAAGGAACAAGCTACGTGTTTTCAAGGCCCTGATAATGCCAGTTCTGCTATATGGTTGTGAAACCTGGACATTATCTTGTGCCTTGGACATTATCTTGTGCCTTGCACAGGATCATGGGGTACTGTTGGCGGGACCATGTGTCCAACTAACAGTTGCACCTTGAGACTGGCACAGGACCTATTATGCATCCATGATTGCCAACTCAAGCTATACAGCCACCTGGCTTGCTTTCCTCAGGATGATCCTGCACATCAGGCTGTCTCTGTTCAAGACAGACCTGGGTGGTGGAGGCCTGTGGAACAACCTAGGAAGTCATGGCTTGGGCAAACGGTTGATGCGGCTATGCACCCCCGTCAGCATTAACTCCTTGATGAGGAGGAGTACGAACAGAGGGATTGGGAGGAGGGTGAAGGAGTGGAGAGTTCCTTTGGATCATCTTTAGGAAGTTTTGGATGTCTTCAAGGGTTTCTGGACTGGAGTTGGGTGAAGAGGACTGAGAAAAAGAGGTTCTCTTATGAGGAGGAGAAGAGACAAATATCTGAGGAGCAGAAGAAGAGGAAGGCGTAGAAGAGGATGTCATAGGAGAGGGTGGAGTGGAACCTTTAGGTTGCCTAAACGACAAATAAAGTGAAGAGGAGAGGTAAGTATCAAGGAAGTGGTAGAGATTGGATCATCTGGATTTAGAATAGAAAATAGGGGACTGGGGGATACTGTGAGTAGATGGTTTAGGGTATTGGGGAGAGATACCTGGGGAGATGCAGAAACATCTTGTGAAGATGGTGGGGCAGCATAGCAAAGGACTGTTTTGGAATAAGTTGAGAGAGAATACCTCATTGTTGTGTTTCTTGTCTGGCCTCACACAGAGTGAGGCCTAGTTTAAATCTGATGATTGCTACCTCTGGGATGAATAGTGTAACACTGCTGCCACTGCATCATATTCAGGAAGGCAGGAAAGTTGGTCATTTTCACAGTTTGACTAGTCTTGTTGTAGATAGGACAAGCATTTGGGGGATAGAAACAGTTCCAGTACAAGTATTATGAGAGGGGTGAGGTTTGGCTGGAATGGGTTTCCCAGTAAGGTCAGTTAGAGTAGATAGTGCATGAGCTTGGGATTCAGATGTAACTGTGACAAAGCATGAACAATCAGAGCAACTACGAAAGATACGCTTGCCTACTTGTTTTTGGAGGCACTGCTGAAATAGAAGGGCATTTTCAGAATAGGGGGCTGTGGGGGGAATCACAAAGAATCAATTCCATATGGCTGGGCAAAGAGAGTACTCAGAAGGTTTGCAGAGGTAAAGGCAGTAGAAGGATGAGGGGCCAGAGGAAGATGGGGTGGTGTGTAGTGTAGTTCTGTGGGGGAAGGAAAATAAAGATGAAGAGTAGTAATAAGGGTTGAGGGGATAGACATTGAAGAGGACTGTGCAGCAGGAGATGAAGAGGAGAATGTTAGGAGACAGGAAGGGGTGCTTTCTAGAGGTTAATTAATAACCTGGGTGGGAATGGTTAGAGCTGTTCGTAAGCATCGAGGAGGAGGCATTAGTATCAGAGGTATAAAACACCAAACAACCAATTTCATAGAAGTGTCATGTTGTATTGGGTCTGGATTTGCCCCTTTTCACGGGAGTGATTTGTATGTTTGTTTCTATAACTTGGAGACTAATGATCATATCTTTACATAACAAAGTGCATTTAAAAGAGGAATAACAGTAGTTTCAACAGTAATGAAATAGTAAAAATCCACAAATGAAAAAATATAAAAAATGAACTTCAAATATCAAACTTTTTGTTTACTTGTTTTTCAATTTTTTTTCTTTGAGCTACGGTAGATTCCTTGTCCCAGAGTTTTTATCTGATTAAAATTTTGGATATACCTTTGGAAACTGTGAAAATGCGCAGACATCTACAATTAAAAATGCTTACCTTATTTTTGTTCAAATTTTTGAAATCGAAAAAAAAACAGACTAAAATTGTTTTCTTCTATATATATTTTCTTTTTCTGAGGAAACTAATTTGAATTTCCAAAATGTTGAATCATAGATGTCTTAGGAATTCATTGATGTTCATTCACAATTTTTTTCATTACTTAATTCATAATCCTCTGGGACAAGGAATCAACCATGCAGACACATGTGACAGAAAATTGAAAAAACTTATTTTGTGGGGGCCATCGCCCCCCCATGTGCGAACCCCCATAAATCTGGTATCACAAGATGCAGAACATGAAAATACATCAAATATCCAAAAATCAAGAAAATCCACAAGACCGTTTTTTTTCAGAAATATTTACCAATTTCACCCCCTATACCCCTAATTCCACCCCCCCCCCTATTTAGGTATGTTCCCCTTAAGGGGACCGTCTTTTTTTTTTTTCTTTTTTTGAATTTTTCTTGCGGAAATTGATGAAATTCACACTTTTTAAAACCCCTTCCCATTGCCTATGGTTGACTTTTTTTGAAATCGCCTGAACAGTTTTTGAATTATAAAAATAATAATAATAAATAAATAAATAAATAAATGAAAAAAAAATAAAAAATAAATAAATAAATAAAAATCTGAAAATGCAGCGAGGGGGCCAACTCTCACGTCTTCAAAAACCCTAAAACATTCAATTTTATTTGATTTTTGCACAGAACTACCCTATAGCTACTTGTTCCAAATTTTTTTTTGAATTTCGGTTTCCTTTTTTTTTGTGAATTTTTGAAGTAGGCGACTTTACGAAAATCAAAAAAAGTGAAAACTTTCTTATATTTGAGACTTTTACAAGCACAGGCAAAAACTGGAAAAAAAAAAAAAAAAAAAGAACAAGTTGTAGATATTTTATTTTTCTACAAAATGAGCCATATGTTAATTTTAGACAAAAATTGTGCCTGTGAGAATTCCCCCCCCCCCATAAAGGTGGTGGACTGAGATATCGGCATTTTTCGTTTTCTTCATCTTTCCATGACTATCTTAGTATCAACAAAACAAGGTATAAGATTAGTCTTCCTACACCATAATCCTCTATCATCTACCTGCACGTACAGGTTTCTCAAAATCTTATGTATAGTGTAGTGGTGGCAGTGATCTGGGGGTCTGTAGGCTTACATTGACCATTTTTTAAAATTTCTCACAAATCCAAAAATAAATCATACAGCCATTTCGTGTCTGAATAGAACAATCCTTCTACTATTATATGCAGAAGCCATTTTTGAGAAGTCGACCTTACTTTTTTTTTGGTGAATATTTTCCAAAGGTGACTGTTAAACCACCCTAATAGGAGATTTTGAATATATGTCAATTTTATTGGAAGCAGATGAAAATATTGCAAATCCTTATTGCATCATGTAATAGATTTATTACTCAGCTACAAAATGAGCCATAATACGTTAAAATCAGACTGAAAATATGTGTGCTATGCGTAAAAATGTGAAGGACCTAATAATCAAGATCTTTTTCCTTTTCATTTATACATTTTATATGACAAATTATGTTTGAAATAATTGTATTTGATATGATTATCTATTATTTACCTATTATTGTTCTCTGATGGGGTTTTACAACGAATAATATTGGTCAAAAATATAACCATTCTCTAGTCGGACAGGTATCATTCACATCCTTTTCTCAGCGAGGCTGGGGCATCCTGGACCATGAAATAGTCTCTTTACATCTGCAGAGTAATGGTGTTTGACTCTACGGGGCCACGTAGCCAATTTTCACACTCAGACTCCCGTAAAAAGACGAAATACAATTACAGGCCGATGTAAGAGAATGAATATAAGGTATATAAGCACATATAGATAATTTTTGTGTACCCCATGACCTTCTGTTTATGTTGTTACTTCCATTTGTTTCTTTGTTTGTTTGTTGATTGTTTGTTTGTTGTTTTTTGTTTGTTTGTTCTCTGATATTTTTAAAAGTTATAAATACATTAAATGAGATTTTAACCAAAGGTGTATTTTAACCTAACTTAGATGCTTATTGCACTTTGGTGGTGATGCGGACCATGGTTTGCATCCAGGATTTTTTTTTTCTTTAACTCAAGAAGTTATGAACAGATTTTAATTTTCATTTTTTCCTGAGGTTTGTCTTAACCTTATTAATATTCCATAAAATTTTGATGGTGATCCGGATCATCTGGCAATCCTAACCCCTATTTGGGGCAGGGGAGGTTTGCATTTTCTAAATGTTTTGCTCATAGATCAAACTAACTATTTATGATGAAAACAAAGAAAAGAAAATACTCCATATGAACAGCATATCATGCTTATTTATTTGTATGAAAAATTTCTTTATTGTCGTTTTTTGAACGCTTGCCAGATTTTAAAAATTATTCCGAAAAAATGAAGGTTGGTCTCACCTTATGTGAAATTTAATAAGCTTTCAGAAAATAATCTAATTTCTATATTATCTCTAATCATTGCGTCACAATTGCCAATTTTCTAAGGTAGCGTGAAAAAATAATATTTCACTTGACATCGAAAATGGCTGCTACCACCTAAAAAATAACAGGCGGGCCTTGAAATTTTCAGGGAAGAACCGGGGGCCAAGGAACTCCTTGAAGATGCATATAACTCAATTTTGGCGAGATGGGCGAAAATCAGCCAAAAATAACCAAATGATCCCCCCCCCTTTTTTTCTTGCCGATTTTGATGAAACTCAAATATCAGACACCCGAAAAAATAAACATTGCCAAGCATCCCGCTAGTGTAATGCTGTATTGGGGTTCTCGCTCCGACGTAGCAACGGGCCATGAATCTTTAATTTTAGGCTTCAAAATATACCAGCGTTAATGGGTTAATGCCCCTATTAAGGGTAAAGAATCTTCATCATTGGCTATGGTGTGCCTGAATAAAATGGGGAAAATAAACGGTCTACTCCTCTGGGTCCCCAATAAGGGGTAAGGGCTAGGCATACCGGGAATACCGTGCTCATGGCTCCCGGAGGCCATTCGTGACTGCCACAAAGCCAGCCTTTCATCCTTTCAGCACGGCTCTCACACCTTAGGAATGACATAGAAGGGAATGAAAAAGATATGGAAGAGAGGAGAGAAGAAAAATCAATCAAAATTAGTTGAGGCAAGGGACTCGGTCTTCATCTTCTAAAGCCTCCCAAGACAACGATGAGCAAGGTATTGGGAGGGATCTCTCACTGAAATTGTCAAAATATCAGGGATAACACAAAACTCAGTGAAATACAATAACTGTGTTCCAGCTGTAGAATTTCATCAGCAGGTCTTAACTTCCCAGCTACCATCCCCTCAAAATTAAGGTAAACTACACTTGTATCCTTAAATGTAGTCAGTGGCAGCCTAGAGGGGTTCTGGGGACAGAGGCCCCAGTATGAAAATATAATTTGGAAGGGAGTCAGGGGGTTGTGCCCTCAGTGGGGAAATACGGCAATCAGGAAAGAGTTAGGAAGGTTTTTGGTTTGTGTGTTTAAGATGCAGTTCACTTGCTAGTTTGTTCATGCAACACCATGCTGTAATAATCCATGGCCGAATCTTGTCTCAAATTTTGTAATTTTCCACTTACTTTATCATATGAAATGCTATTCTTGGCTCGGATATTTTCAATATTTTACATTTGGTTGCTTTTAAAAATGCCTGATAAGAGTGAAATCACCCCAAAACCCCAATTCCCCACAGAATCCCAAAACATTGTTGGAGGAATAACTTGTAAACATCTATCAAAGATAGAGTTGCCTGGAGAGACAGGTAAAGTGAGGAGGAGGAGGGGTAGGCACTGGGGAAGTGGTACACATTGGAGTATCTTGGGTAATTTTCAATATTACCTTCACCTCACTGATATCGACGATTTTGGTATCGTTGGATTCCTCTCACTCTCCACAATCCAACTATGTAGGTTTTATTGCCCAGAAACCCCCCCGTTAGCGGCAAACTTGGGCCCTATATCGGGGGCGACGATGTCGGAGCGGAGGTCGGAGCAGCAGACGTAATATAGTAATTTTGACGATTTTGGTATCGTTGGATTCCTCTCACTCTGTACAATCCAAATATGTAGGTTTTATTGCACGGAAACCCCTTGTTAGCGGCAAACTTGGGCCCTATATCGGGGGAGACGATGTCGGAGTGGCGGACGTAATATAGAAAATTACCCTATTAATATAACCCACAGTGAAAATATCCATGGTTATTCACATGACTTTTCATTGCAGGGGGCTGTGCCCCCTGCGACCCCCCCAGCCGGGGCTGCCGCCCCCAACCCCGCCGAGGAAACAAAATATCCACCACATATTCACAGCAGGATAGAGCACACACGAACTAGATGCGGAGCCGATAACTTACCCTACCATAACCTACTAGGAGTACCTTCCACACTTGGTCATCGCGGCGGCTATGGCGATGTACTGAACGCGGTAGTTATTTCAGTTAGGAATTCGAAAATCATGGTTCCAGGGGACGGGAAACTCGACCTTGAGGCCATCGGTGTAACATCGAGAGAGGTGCAAAACCCGCCGATGAGGGCACTCTTCTGTTCATGGTATACCCCGTTCATCATGATTATACTACAATCGTCTCTGTATACAATGATGTCAAGGTTAATATGCTGATTCAGTGGAAATGTTACGAGGTAACTGTAACACGTCCGCCGCTCCGAGATCGACGATAATTTTGTAGCGCTCTAGCCTGCCAGGAATACGGGGTGGAGGTTTTGTTTCCTTGGCAAGGGTTGGGGGCGGCAGCCCCCCCAGGGGGGTCGCAGGGGGCACAGCCCCCTGCAATGGAAAGTCATGTGAATAACCATGGTTATTTTCACAGTTGGTTATATCATTAGTGTTATTTAACCCCGCATTTTCCCTGGAACCTTCCATGCCCTCCCTTGCTATGGGGGCCAAGTTTGTCGCTAACGGGGGGGTTTCCGTGCAATAAAAACTATATATTTGCAATGTGGACAGTGAGAGGAATCCAACGATACCAAAATCGTCGATATCGGAGAGGCGAAGGGAATATAGAAAATTACCATATCTTGATTTTGACTGGAAAAGGAATTTGACTAGGGGAAATGGCGGAATAATGGTAGGATGGTTCGGGGTGGAGGGATGAAATTAGCGATGTTCAGACATCCTAAGAAGATGGGAGGGGAGCAGAGCAAAGGATAGTTGTGAAATGGGTAGAGAGAAAAATCTCATTGGTGTGCTTCCTGTTTGCCCTCATGAAGAGTGAATGCCTAGTTTGATTCTGGAAACTGATACCTAAAATTTAAACTTGTATGCCGCGCAATTCCCATAAATACATTATTCACAATTTTATATTCGCATGGTTTGATATTTCCTGTTATTACAAACCATTTTTAGCTATTCCGATATTCATATCACTCTCCGCGATGCACAGCTTTCATGGAAAATGAATCTTGAAGGATGCGAATATAAAATCAGGAATTACCATGTCTACTGTATAACACTTGTTCTTACACATTAACTTTCCATCCATCTGAACTGCTAGTTCCTCTTTCTAACTGATATTACCAGTAAACAAACTTTAACGGAAGAAAATGGAGTAATTATTCGCCGTAGATGGATACCGGTTCTAATATCACCCTTAACTGCCACTATTACTCGTGAAAGATTTAGCACAACAAACCAACATTACTATCAGGATAGAGCCTTCCCGATCGCTCGTCCTAATGACAACTGCGATGTTTTCCTTTCACGCGTCAGTCGTCTACCGATCGGCCTCACACACCTCAACATAACTGCACTCGTACTAGGCCAGGCGAAATTAGCATCTAGGTTTTACGTACAGGTTTATTCGAATCATATAAATACAATTACCCCGAGGCAAGTTTGTCGTTGAAAAAAATAGCAATCACACATTCAACTAAGCTGAAGTCGCATCCAATGATAGTGATGAAACAAAAAAGTATAGTTATACTCACCAACCATAGTTGTTGAAAGGATATGTATTTGCACATATCTTATGCTTTTAAATGCATAATTGATGTAATCTTAGATATTGATTTAATCATTTCTCAAGACAATTTAACTTTATATATTGTATGATTATATTGGGAAATGTTTGTTTACAGCTGACCTTAACCACACCGTGTCTGCAGACGAAACTCTTACCTAATTCTTCCGAGATAGACCGGTAGTCTACTTTATAAAAGGAGAAAGAAGGAAAGGGCGGTACTACGGTAGCCTAATATCTTATAACAAGAAAGGAGAAGTGCGTTGTCTAGGGAATATAGACGATAACATGGTATAAGAAAGAAAAGCATTGTCTAAAACTATATAGAAGAAAAAACAAGAAGAGATACAGCTTTCACCTGCAGTATTTGATAACATGAGGCAGGGACTCTATCTAATGCGTAAATGTCTAAATCTAAACAAAAATAACATGGCTAGGTAAGTTGATAATTGAAAAACCAAAAAGGTAATTTTCTATATTTCGACCGCATAACCGATGTCGACGATTTTGGTATCGTTGGATTCCTCCTACAATGCAAATATGTAGGTTTTATTTTGCGGAAACCCCCCGTTAGCGACAAACTTGGCCCCGATAGCGGGGGCGACGATGTCGGAGCGGCGGAGGTAATATATCAAATTACCATAATAATATAACCTTACAGTGAAAATAATCATGGTTATTCACATGGGGCGATCCTCCCTGGGAGGGGGCTGCCGCCCCCCAACCCCCGCTGAGGAAACAAAACCTCCACCACGTCTTCATGGCAGGATAGAGCGCACACGAACTTGATGCTTGTAAAAGGCACAAAACCCGCCGACCCGACGAGGGCGGGTCACCGCCGCTCTTCTGTTCATGGTATGCCTTGTTCATCCTGATTATACTACAATCGACTCTGCATACAATGCTGACTATGTCAGGGTTAATATGCTGATCCTGTGGGAATGTTACGAGGTAAATGTAATATGTCTGCCGCTCCGAGATCGCCGATAATTTTGTAACACTCTAGCCTGCTGGGAATACGGGGTGGAGGTTTTGTTTCCTCGGCGGGGTTTGGGGACGGCAGCCCCCCAGGGGGGGTTGCAGGGGGCACAGCCCGCTGCAATGGAAAGTTATGTGAATAACCATGGTTATTTTCACTGCGCGTTATATTATTAGTGCTATTTAACCCCGCATTTGCCCTGGAACCTTTCATGCCCTCCCCTGCTATCAGGGCCAAGTTTGTCGCTAACGGGGGGTTTCCACGCAATAAAAACTATATATTTGCAATGTGGAGACTGAGAGGAATCCAACGATACTAAAATTGTTGATATCGGTTATGCGGACGTAATATAGAGAATTACCAAAAAGAATAAATGTCAAACCAATGAGACCAGTTGAATAAATTAGTATTTTCAATACCGACAATTGATTCGCAAAGATTTTCACGAACATATTTTTGATTATATTTTTGTTTATGAAGTATAAGGCAGGTATTGAGGTACCTCTGGGAGATTGGGACTACCCTCAACATGTGATTTTACTTTTTTTAAAGACCACTCTGCATCAGTAATGGGATAGAAAATTTGCATGCAATATATATATATATATATATATATATATATATATATATATATATATATATATATATATATATATATATATATATACTTTTTTTTTTTTTTTTTTTTTTTTTGTCAAACATTAATTAAGCTGGTAATTTTCTATATTATGTCCGCCGCTCCGATAGTGACGATTTTGGTATCGTTGGACTCCTCTCACTTTATACAATGCAAATATGTAGGTTTTATTGCGCGGAAACCCCCGTTAGAGACAAACTTGGATTGCAGGGGCGATGATGTTGGAGCGGCGGACATAATATAAAAAATTACCCTAATAATATAACTCAAAGTGATTATTCACATGACTTTCCATTGCGACACCCCCTGGGGGAAACAAAATATCCCACACGTATTCATGGCAGGATGCACACGAACTAGATGCGGAGCCGATAACCTACCATAACCTAGGATTTTTCAGGTACTAATCTGATTAATAGATGCCGTCAATAATTGGGAGGGTGCTCCTGAACCTTTTCTTCTTCACGTCCAGGCGTGCTGGCTGCCCACACCTGCCACAGGCTCTCTCCCGATGGAGGAGGCCGTAGCGGAAGCACAATTCCAACATTTGTTCCTGGCTGGTTGCTACCTCAGTCTCAGATTAGGAGCACCCTTTACACTCGGTCATTGCGGCGGCTATGGCGAAGTACTGAATGCGGCGGTTGAGGCGATCGGTGTAACATCAAGAGAGGTGCAAAACCCGCCGACGAGGGCGCTCTTCTGTTCATGGTATACCCCGTTCATCCTGATTATACTACAATCATTTCTGTATACAATGCTGACTATGTCAAGGTTAGTATGCTGATTCAGTGGGAATGTTACAAGGTAATTGTAATACGTCCGCTGCTCGGATATTGACAATAATTGTGTAATGCTCTAGCCTGCTGGGAATACATGGTGGAGGTTTTGTTTCCTTGGCAGAGGTTGGGGGGTGGCAGCCCCCTGCAATGGAAAGTTATTTTCACTGTGGGTTATATTGTTAGTGTTATTTAACCCTGCATTTTCCATGGAACCTTTCATGCCCTCCCCTGCTATCGGGGCCAAGTTTGTCACTAATGGGGTGTTTCCACGCAATAAATCTTACATATTTGCATTATATAGAGTGAGAGGAATCCAACGATACCAAAATCGTCGATATCGGAGTGGCGGACGTGATGTTGAAAATTACCATCGAGCTAATTCCTTTGTTTATTTGGTAATTTTCTAGAATGCGTCCGCCAAACAGATCGCGACGATTTCAGTATCGTTGGATTCCTCTCCCTGTCTAGTTTCCAAATAAAGAATTTATTGCATGATAGCTTCCCCCCCCACATTCTTGTCCTAATAGCTGGGGAGGGCATATACTGATTCGGTGTGACATCACGAGTAGGAGTCACCGTTCCACTTGGTGAAAATAAACCTGTCGCTCGCAGATACCTTGCTATCAGCCAAAGCAAAAATGGCATATGCATACTTTGATTCTTCAAAAACCAAAGCGAAAAAGTGATATGAAGTAAAACTAGAAATTGTGCAGCTAAAAGAGTGCCCATACCATTCACCTGCTGAAATTTGGATTGAGGATTCTTCGAAATGGCCTAATATAGAATATCCTGCCATCTACGACTATTTCACCAACACACCATGTAATAATAATAATTTTATGACAGCATAATTTGCTAAAGTATTTTATGATTTTTACCTATATAGGGTATCTTTCTGTGAAATCAATGCCATTTCCTAACATCACTTTTCTTCCTATTTACAAGGTGTTTATACAAAGGAGACAATGAAGTCATGTAAAGGACTACAAGCCCATAGCATATTTTTCTCTTTCCTTAATAATCTGACCTTAAGAGATAGGCCCTCTTCAGCTGTTTCATCTGGTGAACCATATGACATTTCAGACACAAAGACAATAGGCAACTGTATGCCTGCTTTGTTTTCATGTACACCATGCACTTATTTACTGAGCATCCTGGGCATCATCTTAAGAGGAATATGAAGCTGGATGTGCCTTTGTAAGATGGATGCCTTTCATAGGTGGGAAAGCGACTTGAACAACAACCAGAGTTTTGAATGTTTTATATGCTAAGATAATTTTGAATGACACCAGTTATTTTCATGATGTACTCCCTACAGTATGTTTTCTTTTAGATCCATATCAAATGCCCCACCTGAAGTGGACACAAGTGTCAGTACTGAAAGAGAAAAGGCAAATGCTGGAAAACATCTAAAGATTACAGCTACAAGCACCCGACAGCCGGTCATTGCAAAAGCAGTGGTCACCGAGGTTAGACTGGAATCCCCTACAGTAAGAGGCATAACCCTTCAAGTTGATAATCCAGATTTCAGCTTTAAGGCTGGTCAGTGGTAAGCATATACATTATCAGTGATTGTTCACTTCATCTGTAAATTCAGAGATATGAATAAGATTATACAGGTCCTTTCTCAGCATCTGTATGCACACACAATAACTACAAAACCCAGCTTGTAAAAATGGTAGAAGTAAAATTTTCAATCAATAAATAGACAGCTTGAATATAAGAGGCAGAAGTGGAATGTTGAAATCATAATGGTACTGTAGGCAATGCTGGGTTTTGGTTGTTTGTACAGAATATGTTTGTTACTTTTAGTCTTCCCTCATAATTTCACTAGTAGTGTGAATGCTCTCGTCATGATGCCATAGCATCTATTCAATGCCTGTTGTTTTTTGTATCAAATTTTACCAAGACACATGCCTGTACATAGATAGATGGGTATATATTTTTATAGAAATAGATATATTGGGATAGATAAAGAAAGAAAGATTGATGCAGATATAGAGAAATAGATACTGATACATCAATAGTTGAAAATTGGTTAAAGTAGTTCCAATATATTGATTCTTAGGAAGTTAAAGTGACACTGATATCATATCAACACATGTATTACCGACACTTTATTTTAAGAAGATATCCTAACTGATATGTAATTTTTTTTCAAGATTTAATACACTGCAAACAATGACTGTAGGAGAAATATTTTTTTCAATGTTTGTATCATGTATGGATATTTTTATATAATCCTGATTACCAAGAAATTTCTTTTGGAAAGAAGAAAAAACTGTGGCTTCTATGCCACAGTAACAATACCACTTGCAATTAACAGGTGCATATGAGAGAGAGAGAGAGAGAGAGACAGAGACAGAGACAGAGACAGAGACAGAGACAGAGAGAGACAGGAGAGAGAGAGAGAGACAGAGAGAGAGAGACAGAGAGAGAGAGAGACAGAGAGAGAGAGAGACAGAGAGAGAGAGAGACAGAGAGAGAGAGAGACAGAGAGAGAGAGAGACAGAGAGAGAGAGAGACAGAGAGAGAGAGAGAGACAGAGAGAGAGAGAGACAGAGAGAGAGAGACAGAGAGAGAGAGAGAGACAGAGAGAGAGAGAGACAGAGAGAGAGGAGACAGAAGAGAGAGAGACAGAGAGAGAGAGAGACAGAGAGAGAGAGAGAGAGAGAGAGAGAGCAGAGAGAGAGAGAGCAGAGAAGACAGAGAGACAGAGAGAGAGAGAGACAGACAGAGAGAGAGACAGACAGAGAGACAGAGAGAGAGACAGAGAGAGAGACAGAGAGAGAGAGACAGAGAGATAGAGCTTAGTCAGTACTCTGATCTGCTTGTGAATATGGACCTAGGTACTTATAGAATTAGACAATTATACTGATACATTCATTTATATTTTTAATTCCTTTGTGCGCATTTTCTTTGACAGGATTGACATGTTTATCCCAGGCATGGAAGCAGTTGGTGGGTTTTCCATATATTCATCTCCAAACCAACTTTCTGAAAATAGAACCCTAGACCTAGGCATCAAGTTT
>NW_020869469.1:875904-885904 GCF_003789085.1 Penaeus vannamei
CCCCGGTTTTTGGGGTTTTAAATGGGAATTAAAAAATAATAGGGAAAAATACGGTTAAAAGAAATTGTAGGAAGGAAAACCTCGTTGGGGTTTTTTTAAAATGGGTGGAAAATTATTAAAGAAATGGGTTAAGTTATATTGAAGGGAGTACCGGTGGTTTTAAAATTGGGAAAAAATTAAATAGAATGGTTTAAAGATGAAAGGAGAAAAACGGTTGGGGGTTTTTTTAAAATGGGGGGAAAAATATAAGAAATGGTAGAAGTGAAGGAGACTCCGCGTTGGGTTTAAAAAATGGGAAAAAATATAGAATGGTAGAATTGAGGAGACCGTGGGTTAAGGGATGGGGAAAAATATAGAATGGGGTAAAGATGAGGAACACCGTGGGTTAAATATGGGGAAAAATATAGAACATGGGTAGATGAGGAGACCCGTGGGGTTTAAATGGGAAAAATTATTTAGGAATTGGGTAGACGTTAGGAGACTCCGTTGGTGTTAATGTATGGGAAAAAGGAAATTATTTGGGAAATGGTAGAGGATTGGGAGAGCTCGTGGTTATAGGGAAATTAATTAGGAGGTGGTATGTATAGGGAGATAGATCGCGTGGTGTGGGACAATGGGAAAAGAAGACGAGAATGGTGGATGAGGAGATATCCCGCGATCGGGTTAGGCAATGGGTGATAATAATAGAATTGTGTAAAATGATGCCACTGTTAGACGCACTCGCGGGATTAAATAGGAAAAGCAATTAATAGAATGATGGGAGTTATGATGGTAGACTCGGGTTGGTTATAGGTATGTGCGATTGGTAGAATAGATACGTCTGAATTCGATTGTAGTGTGGTTAATGGTGTGAAGGTATTGGGAAGGGACAAATATGAGAAAAGACGAAGAGATCTGGGTGCTGAGAATGGTAAAAAATCAAACGAAGAAAACCATTGACTAAATATGAAAAGACAAAACAAATGATTGACTAAGAGACCCATCGGGTAAAAACATTAGACAAAAAAGATAAAAGAGACCCATGAGGTAAAGGAAAATAGACAAGAAGAGATAAAGAGACCCAGATAACAACAAACGATTCCTAAATACTAAACCGACATCTCTTACATCAAATCCTTAAATCCAACCATTAAAAAAAGTAAACAAACAATCTACAACTCACATCCGAAAGGCGAAGAGGTTGACGTAGTTGTACTGTTTGCAGAGGAAGTTGCCAAGGATCCTGGTCGGGTACCCGCAGCGGATCTGGTACGCGGAGAGCAGCAGGTTCAGGCATTTGACCATGTACCAGATCTGCGGGGGGTGCTTGTCGTTGAACTCCCTAGGGGGGGGTGAAAGAGGGGGGGTGAGTAGGTTTTGGTGAATGTTTTGTTTTTTCTGTTCTTCTGTTTATTTTTTTCTCTCTATCTATCTATCTGTTTTTATCTTATCTCTCTCTCACTCTATCTCACTCACTCACTCACCCACTCTCTTTTTTCTTTCTCTCTGCTCTCTCTCTCCCTCTCTCCTCCCTCCTCTCCATCCCCTCCCTCCCTTTTCATCCTTTCTCCCTTCCTTCCTCTCCATTCCCTCCCTCCTCTCTTCCATGCTCCCATCCTTCCCTATCCTTCTCCTCTCCCTTCTCTCTCCGTCTCCCCTCTCTCTCTCTCCTTCCCACCCGGACTAACCTCTCCGTGACGGCCGGTAAGATGAAGAACATCCATATATGAATGCCGAAGGTGAGGGCGACCTGGAGGTAAAAAGGAGACATTTTAACATTTCTTTCAGTTTTTTTTAATTATTATTGTTCTTCGTTGTTGTTTTTTATTATTGTTTTTCGTGATTTAATTCATTTTTTATAACGAAAGTGAAGTAAAATGATAACAAAAGCAACAACGAGAAAGTAGGATGATGGTGATGGTGATGGTGATGGTGATGGTGATGATGGTGATGGTGATGATGATGATGATGATAACGATGATGATGATGATGGTGATAATGATGATGATAATTATAATGAAAATGATGATAATTATAATGAAAATGATGATAATTATAATGAAAATAAAAATGATAAAAATAGTTGTGGTGAGGATGAGGAAGAGGCCGATGAAGATGAAGATGGTATGATTATATACACCCCCAAAACCTCCCCCTTCCTCTCATCCCACACACTCCCCAACCCACTCACCACTCACCCCCACTCCAACCCTCACATACCCACCACCCACCCCCACATACCCCCCCACCCCCACCCAAGACACCTCACCTGGAAGATCAGCTTGCCGAGGATGAACTTCCTGAGAAACAGCGCCCTGTCGACGATGATGAGGCCGAACTGGAGGATGAGCATCACGAGGAATGGCACTGGCACTCGGTTGTCCTCGAGGTAGGCACTCACGCCCCCGTCGCCCTGCTGGGTCTGTGGGGCGCGGGGCGGATTAGAGGGGTTGGGGGGGTAGAGATGGGTGTTTGGGGGAATGTGGTTTGGGGGTTTTGGGTGCGTAAGGTTAGTATGTGGGTATGTTGGGTATGATGTGGGTATGTTGGTTGGTATGTGGGTATGTTGGGTTGGTATGGGTGGTATGTTTGGGTTGGTATGTGGGTATGTTGGGTTGGTATGGAGTATGTTGGATCGGTACGGTGGGTATGTTGGGTACGTCGTTTGAGTATGTATGTAGGCATGGTGGATTTGTGTGTCGGTATGTTAGGTTTGTATGTGGGTATGTTGGGTTTGTATGTGGGTATGTTGGGTTGGTATGTGGGTACGTTTGAGTATGTATGTAGGCATGGTGGGTTTGTATGTGGGTATGTTAGGTAGGTATGTGGGTATGTTGGGTTTGTATGTGGGTATGTGGGTACGTTTGAGTTGTATGTAGGCATGGTGGGTTTGTAATGTGGGTATGTTGGGTTCATGGTGGGTTTGTATGCGTAAGTGGGTATGTTGGGTAGATATGTGGGGTGTTTGGGTAGATATGTGGGCATGTTGGGTAGATATGTGGGCATGTTGGGCATTGTGATGGGTTTGTATGTGGGGTTGTTGGGTTTGTTTTGTATGTGGGTTTGTATGTGGGTATGTTGGGTTTTGTATTGGGTTTGGGTTTGTATGTGGGTATGTTGGGGTTTGTAGTGGGATGTTGGGTTGTATGGGTATGTTGGGTTTGTATGTGGGTATGTTTGGTTTGTATGTGGGCATGTTGGGTTTGTATGTGGGCATGTTGGGTTTGTATGTGGGTATGTTGGGTTTGTATGTGGGTATGTTGGGTTTGTATGTGGGTATGTTGGGTTTGTATGTGGGCATGTTGGTATGTGGGCATGTTGGTTTGTATGTATATGTTTGTTGGGTTTGTATGTGGGTATGTTGGTTTGTATTTGGGTATGTTGGGTTTGTATTTGGGTATGTTGGGTATGTGGGTATGTTTGGTTTGTATGTTTGGGCATGTTTGGTTTGTATGTGGCCATGTTGGTTTGTATGTGGGTATGTTGGTTTTGTATTGGGCATGTTGGGTTTTGTATGTGGTATGGGCATGTATGTTGGGCATGTTGGGTTTGTATGTGCTGGGTATGTTGGGTTTGTATGTGGGTATGTTGGGTTTGTATGTGGGTATGTTGGGTTTGTATGTGGGATGTTGGGTTTGTATGTGGGATGTTGGGTTTGTATGTGGGTATGTTGGGGTTGTATGTGGGTATGTTGGGTTTGTATGTGGGTATGTTGGGGTTGTATGTGGGTATGTTGGGCTTGTATGTGGGTATGTTGGGCTTGTATGTGGGTATGTTGGGTTTGTATGTGGGTATGTTGATGTTGGGTTTGGTATGTGGGTAATGTGGGTTTTGTATGTGGGTATGTTGGGCTTGTATGTGGGTATGTTGGGTTGTATGTGGGTATGTTGGGTTTTGTATGTGGGTATGTTGGGTTTGTATGTGGTGTTGGGTTTGTTATGTGGGGTATGTTGGTTTGGTTGTGGGGTATGTTGGGTTTGTATGTGGGTATGTTGGGTTTGTATGTGGGTATGTTGGGTTTGTATGTGGGTATGTTGGGTTTGTATGTGGGTATGTTGGGTTTGTAATGTTGGGTTTTGTATGTGGGTGTTGGGTTTGTATGTGGTATGTTGGGTTAGATATATGTGAGTATGTTGGGTGGGTATATAGGTGTTTGAGTGGATATGTTGAGTAGGTATGTTAGATAGATGTGTAGGTATGTTGGGAAGGTATGTGAGTAGCTACGTGGGTATGTTAGGTTGACAGTTGGGTATGCTGAGTTGATATATAGGTACATTGGGTAAGTATGTGGGTATATTGGGTAGGTATGTGGGTGTATTGGGCAGGTATGTGGGTGTATTGGGCAGGTATGTGGGTGTATTGGGCAGGTATGTGGGTGTATTGGGCAGGTATGTGGGTGTATTGGGCAGGTATGTGGGTGTATTGGGCAGTATGTGGGTGTATTGGGCAGGTAGGTATGTGGGTGTATTGGGCAGGTATGTGGGTGTATTGGGGCAGGTATGTGGTTATAGGTCCCTATACAAGATTTGACTGGTAAAATATTATTAGGATACTTATATTGTATATTTAGTAGATGTATGATAGTATATGATACAGGTATATATTTTGCAGGTATATGAATGTATTCGATAACTATGGGAATATTTTGGAAGAATTATTGATAAACTTAATAGATATTTAGTAACTACACTGCTTGTTTATGTTATGAATTCTCTCTCTTTCTCTCTCTCACTCTCCCTCTCTCTTTCTCTTTAACACTTCCTCTCTCTTTCTCTTTCTCCTTCTACCTCTCTCTATCTTTGCTTCTCCTTCTTCTTCTTCTCCCTTTCTTTATTCCTTCCCCCTCTTTCTCTCCCTCTGCCCCCTCTCTCTCTTCCTCTCCCCCTCTCTCTCTCCTCTCCTCCCTCTCTCTCTTCTCTCCCCCCTTCTTCTCTCTCTCCTCTCTCCTCCTTCTTCTCTCTCTCTCTTCCCCCCCCCTCTCTCTTCCTCTCCCCTCTCTCTCCCCCCCCCCCGTCTCTCTCATCTTTTCCCCCACCTCTCTCTTCATGTCTCCCTTTCCTCCCTTCCTCCCTTTCTTCTCTTCCCTCTCTTCCTCAACCAACTTACACCAAAAGCCGAAAAGCCGAAGATGAGGACGAAGAAGTTGAAGAAGTCGCAGAAGAACATGTAGGCGTAGACGTCGACGGAGACCTGGTACTCGGAAGGAGGGGGCCGTGATGAAGGCGCGGACTTTCCCAACGACGTGGTCCGCCCTGGAAGTTCAAACGAAGGGAGTGACAGCTTTCGAAAGAGAGCTGAGGGTGTGCATCTTTTTTGTTTTGTTTTAAAGGAGTTGGTTTGTGGTGGGTATGACTATTTTCATTGATGGATGAGTGGATTGGATGGGTATTTTGGGGGTTCAAATAGGGTTACTGGGTTTGCTATCTTTCCAAGATTCTATTTTCTAGAGTTTGAGTAAGGGGTGAAGCGACCTGATTGAAGATTAAGTAATACTGTGTCGAGATAAACATATCATATAACGTAGACTTATAACGTCCCAAAACTCACCCTCCTTTGGCCAACTTGGGGAGCTGCTGAATGTTCTCCTTGACCTCCTCGAAGTCCGGTCCGGTTTCTGGAAGTCCTTGAGCGCGCCTGCAGGTTGCACGCCGCGCAAAGTTACTGGACGGATTCCGAGACTGAGACTGCGAGAGGTGCGTGCAGTGCGACGACGTGGAGAGCGGCCGCTCGTTGAAAGACACGCGAGAGCCCTCCGAGAGGTGCCTTCGGTGCGCCCTCCTCGCCGCCAGGGACGAGGCCCTCAGGTTGAGGCTCCCGGGCGGCTGCGAGCAGACGGAGGGGTGCCGCCCGTATGACTGGCTGGGCGACCACGTCCGGCGGTAGGCCACGACCTCGCTGCCCGAGCGGTGGCGCGCGCCCGCCCGGGGCATGTCCAGGTCGAAGCGCGTCTGCACTGCGCGCCCGTCCTCCGACAGCTGGCGGTAGTGCCTCGGGGGCGACGACGCCGGCAGGGGCTCGGAGGCGCGGGACAGGAGCGAGTCGTCGTTGGCGTTGAGCAGGAGCGAGTTTTCCTCCTCCTCCTCCTCGTGCTCCATCAGGGTGAGGGAGCTCTCCTTGGTGGTGGTTGGCAGCGAGCTCTCCCGGGTGTGCGACGGCAGCGACGTGTCCCTCGTGCTCGACTGCAGGGAGCTGTCCCTCACGTTGGACGACAGGGAGCCGTCCTTCAATTCCTTCAGGTTCAGCGAGCTGTCCTTCGTGTCCTTGGACGTCAGGGAGCTCTCCCTCGTGTCTTTGGAGAGCAGCGACGTGTCCTTGGTGTAGGAGAGCGTGGAGCCGTCGCCGGAGTGGGACTGCGAGTTGGAGCTGTCCTCCTTGCACGTGGTCCATGAGGCAGACGATTCCGTGGGCTTCCTGCAAGGGATGGGCTGCACGGACGAGGACGTGCGGGACTGCGTGAAGGAGGACTGCGAGGAGCTGCGCGACGGCGACGAGTGCGCGCTGGCGGTGGGCGTCGTGTCCGAGGACTCCTTCCACAGGCCCAGGCTCTTCAGCATGAACCTGCGAGGAAAGAGAATCTTCGTTTGCACATCTTCCAGTTTAAGGAAACACATAGATTAGATATACATATAAGTATGCAAAACATGAACAATGAGAATCTGACAACTTCAATACGGAAGACAAAACAAAAGAACAGATCAGTGCTTACATCAAAGAACAACAACAGATTGTACCAACGCCCCCTTTTAAAACCAATTAGACGAAACCTTGAAGCTGTACCAATCCCCCTTCCCTCTCCTCCCCTCTCTCCTCTCCCCCTTCCCCTTCCCCTCCCCCAACACCCACGACCTGCTTCACCGACCTGTGGAAGAAGACGACCAGAAGCAGCGCCAGGTCGTACACGGCATAGCGGTCCTTCTTCTCGACGCCGATGATCCTCGGGGGCCAGAAGGGGGCCTTGAGGCGCGCCACCTGGTTCCACGGGAAGAAGTCGAACTGGAACAGGTACTTCACCACCACAATTACCTGGAAGGGAAGGTTTTCTTACAGGTATCTTTGGTTTCTAAAATAATTTACAATCACGTGGAAGGCATGACTATTTTTTGTTGTTAATCATTCTTCGCTTCACTCTTTCATTCGAAAAACAGTCAAACAACCACGACTACGTGAAAGGGAACTATCCATATTTATTGCAATACTTTTAAACTTTTTTTTTGTATTATTTCAGAATCTAAGATCATAGGAAAGGAAGCTGTAAGACATTTAAATTTAAATCGCATACTTACTCGACTTTTTGCTTCCTAGACAAACCGATCTTCACAACCTCACGTGATTATCCCTCATTTGAGTCTGGTTCCAGCGTCCTTTAAGGTAAGTGGAACATCTCAATAGGAGAACCACGGCTTAACCCACTCAGACCAAGAAACGCCATTTTGTCTCCATTCCCAACTCTTCTTTTTCTCCTTTCTCATCCCCCCCCCCTTCTCTATCTCTCTGTCCCTCTCCCTCTTTCTCCCCAACTCTCATTCCCTCTCCTCTATCTCCTTCCATACATTACTCTCCATCTCCCTTTCCTATTCCCTCTCTTCCCCCCTCTACCATCTCTCCTTCACCAACTCCCCCATTTCCTCCTTCTCCCTCCTTCCCCCTCACCTCTCCAACCTCCCCATTTCCTTTCCCTCCCCTCTCTCCATCTCCCTCCTCCCCCTTCCTTCCCCTTCCCTTCCCCCTCCAACCCCTCTCCTTCTCCATCTCCCACCTCCCCCTTTCCCTCTCTCTCCCCGTCCCTCCTCCCCCCTCACCCTCTCCAAACCCCCCCCATTTCCTTCCCCTCCCCCTCTCCATCTCTTTCCTTCCCCCTTCCCCTTTCCCTCTCCCCCTTTCTCCCTCACCCTCTCCAACCCCCCCCCCCATTTCCTTTCCCTCTCCATCTCCCTCCTCCCCTCCCTCTCTCCCCTTCCTCCTTCCCCCTCTCTTCCCCACTCCCCACCCTCCCTCACCTCCGTGTAGGCGATGACGGTGAATCCAGAAGGTCTTGGAGGGCCTCGGGACGCTGAGGGAGCCCCACAGGAAGACCATGAACGGCAGCGGGAGGACAGGAGGCTGGCGGACTTCCCCCTCACCCCCTCCAACCCCCCATTTCCTTTCCGTCTCCCTCTCCATCTCCCTCCTCCCCCTTCCCCCTCACCCCCATTTCCTTTCCCTCTCCCTCTCCATCTCTTTCCTTCCCCTTTCCCCTTTCCCCCTCACCCACTCCAACCCCACCCCATTTCTTTCCTCTCCCTCTCCATCTCCTCCTCCCCCTTCCATCTCCCTCTCCCCTTCCCCATTCCCCCTTCCCCATCTCCCTCCCCTTCCCCCTTCCCCTCCCTCCTCCCCCTTCCCTTCTCCTCCCTCCTCCCCTTCCCCTTCCCCATCTCCCTCCTCCCCCTTCCCCTTCCCATCTCCTCCCCTCTCCTCTCTCTCCATCCCCCACTCCCCCACCTTCCCTCACCTCCGTGTAGGCGATGACGGTGATCCAGAAGGTCTTGGAGGGCCTCGGGACGCTGAGGGAGCCCCACAGGAAGACCATGAACGGCAGCGGCAGAGACAGGAGGCTGGCGGACTTGATCTGGTTGACGAAGATCATGATGTACGACACGAGTTCAGAGCGGGAGAGCATGGCGTACCTGGAAGCATTTTTATTTAATTAATTTTACCTATTTTTTGTGTTTTCTATTTAGACTCATCTATTTCTTCTTTTTACTGTTTCATTTGATATTTATTTAGTTTTATCTATTTTTTTAAAGTTTCTTTGTTGTTTAATTAATTTGTTCTATTTCTTCTAATTTTTTTCTGTTTCCTTTGTTATTTATTTAATTTCATCTATTTTTTTAAGTCTCCTTTCTAATTTCAACTATTCTTTAAAGTTTCCTTTCTAATTTCATCAATTTTTTTAAGTTTCCTTTCTAATTTCATTCATTTGTTTGTTTCCTTTTTTATATTATTCGGTATGTTTATTGTATATACTTTTTGATTTACTTCCTAGATCTTTTTTTTGTTTTTCTTTCCTTTGTTTTTCTTTATATCAATCGGTTTATTTATTGGATCTACTTTTGATTTACTTATCTGGTTTATCTATCTGATTCATCTTTGTTTATTTGTTTCATTTGCATGTTTTCTTATTTGTTATCATTGGTAGGGAAAGGATGTAGTAGAGAGGGGATTATATGGCTGTTGTGGCACATGAGTGATATGTTGCACATTGTTTTGGTCTTGCTTCCACTTCCTTCTTAATCATGATGTGGTATTCTGGGTGAAAAAAAGTTATTTGGTGGATAATGATTAATGATATCTGTGCTTTCTCTCTATCTCTAAGTATCTTTCACTCTCATTCTCACTCATCCAAAACAAATAAATTTTCTCCCTCTCCCCCAACCTCCCTCACTCTCACTCACTCTTTCTCTCTCTCTCCCTCTTCCTCTCCCCCAACCTCCCTTACTCT
Organism: Penaeus vannamei; assembly: GCF_003789085.1. NCBI lineage: Eukaryota > Metazoa > Arthropoda > Malacostraca > Decapoda > Penaeidae > Penaeus > Penaeus vannamei. The sequence continues at coordinate 885,365 of NW_020869469.1, forward strand.
CTCTCCTCTCCCCACCTCCTTACTCTCTCTCCCTCTCCCCAACCTCCCTCACTCTCTCTCTCTTTCCCTCTCCCCCAACCTCCCTCACTCTCTCTCTCCCTCTCCCTCACTCTCCTCTCTCCTTCTCCTTCTCCCCCAACCTCCTCTCCCTCCCTCCCTCCCTCTCTCTCTCCCCCAACCTCCCTCACTCTCTCTCTCTCTCCCTCTCCCTCAACCTCCCTCACTCTCTCCCTCCCTCTCCTCCCTCACTCACTCTCACACACTCTCCCCAACCTCCTCACTCTCCCTCTCCCTCTCCTTCTACAAGAATCCGAAACCTCACCAGCAGGCGACCATAAGCTTGACAATGGGCGGCTGTTCCTTCTTGAACTCCTTCTCGGCTCCTTCGGGCAAGTCAACGAAGTCCACGCTAAAGAAAGGAAGAGGGGAAGAAACGACAAATGAAATCTCCTTCCTACCTCCTCTATTCACTTATCCACCCATTCGTGTTATCAATAAATTCCTTTCTACAAGATATTTGTCTATTCTTACATGAATATT
>NW_020869469.1:905904-910904 GCF_003789085.1 Penaeus vannamei
GAAATTAGCAGTATGTTGTGTTTCAGATTTTATACATTTTTCTTTTCTTTTTAGATGTTTATATTCATCTATTTATATAGCTTTCATTTTGCTATTCGTCATCTTTTTAAACAAAGAATATTCTTTTTTAGCAAAGATTTATTGAACAATTTATATGCACAGACAGAATGAAATGTGGCGTGAAAGAGCGTAGAGTTTTAAACCTCTATTCTACATGGAGAGAGAGTTATGGAAGAGTTAGCGAGCAGTGTCGTGTATGGGATCTATTTACTTCTTAAATAATATTCTTTGCAGCTAGACTATTAGTGTTTTATTATACTAACTTATTTAAATGACTCGTTTACTTTTTATATATAGAGAGAGGACTTTCTAAGGCTTCGTAAATAGACCCATTATGCCATAGTGTGTTAGGAGGCTTGTCCACTTCGGCAGCGGTTAGTTAGCGATGTTAGTTAAGGAAATAAGTGTGTACACATACAAAAGAGGGATGATAGATTATAAAAAAAACATAAATATATATATGGATAAATAAATAAATAAACATATACATAATATATATATAATATATATATATATATATATATATTATATATATATATATATATATATACAACTGTTTATCAAAAAATGCTTTTCTAGTAAAAAAACAAAACAGACATTCACATCAAAATCCCTCCGCCAAAAACACGAGTGAACAAGTTCTCCTTTGTGGGAAAAAAAGGAATATTGTCCCCAGAGCGAGAGGCGTGGCGTGGTGAGGAGGCAGACCACCGCCACGAGGAAGGGACCAGGTGTAGAGAGGAGGAAATAACGAGTAAATAACGAGTAAATGAGAGAAGACGTTCACACAAGTTTCAGAAATCATAGCGCTGTAGAGAGGAGGAAATAGCGAGTAAATAACGAGTAAATGAGAGAAGACGTTCACACAAGTTTCAGAAATCATAGCGCTGACTACCTGCTTCTCGTGATGAGAGAGTCAGAGAAATTAATACACGGAGATATATTTGCACAGGTAGATCAGTCAACATAGGATTGTAAAATCAGGAATGTCACACAAAGAAGTATGTCAGGGTTGCAGTATGGATGAATGAATGAATAAATATCTTTACATTTGCACACACACACACACACACACACGCACACATATGTATACGTGTGTGCATGTATTTTCTTTTTTATATAGACTGGTATCTTTTAAGACAACAATACAAAAGGTCTAGAATCATATTTACAAGAGCATGTTGTATTTCTGATATTCCAAATCCGTCAAATGATTATTATATATAACTTTGTTTGATGAGACATACTTCAGTGTGTTCCATCGAAACAGGTTGTTAAAAAAAATAATCAGGGTTTTGTGAAATGCGAGAATTATGTTCGAAGTTTAGTGTATTGTTTGTACTTAATACAGACTAATATACAGTTACACAGAGACACGTAAACACACACATATATATGCAGAAACATTACAAAAAGGACGCCGAAGATAAGAAGTTAAAAAAATAACATTAAAAAGAATTGTAAATAAATATTAGATAAGTTAGTCCTAGTCTCACCTGCGTTTTCTGTGGAGAAAATTGACGGTAAAATGTTTTTTTGTTTTTCTTTTTAATAATGCGAGATTTTGCATCAATTTTCAGATTTGATGTTTTGAATGGTATTTATTATCTAGTCTTAGCTACGCTGTCCTCTTATTGACAAACTATACATTATAAGCATTGCAGGAAAAAAATAAGTAAGTTTTCGGTAGCCAAATTTCAGAATATATTCATCTAGAGCAAATATCGCTGAAAATGGAAAATAAAATGAATAACTCAGATCATGAAGCATGTATGATCACTTTATAAAGGCGTCAATGCTGTTCCAAGTGCCAACTTTCTGAGCACAAGACACTGGACAACGATAATGACGAGTGTTGAATGCCAGAATTAACCATGCACACAGACATGCTTCGAATCAACGGAAAGTCCATTTCACTCGTCTCGCAAAGGAGTTAGACGATGCAGATTGATAAAAAAGATGAAAATGATAAAGAATCTTTAATAAGTAAGCGATCAATAGGCAAATATACAACAATTTTCAGAAATCGGATATCGTAAACACGAGAGATGCAATATATATATATTTTTTAAGTGCTGAAGAAGTCCCTGTCTTGAACTTCAGAAACGTGCTTTGAAAAACAAACGAAATCTTTGAGGAAGTGTGTGTCGGAGAAAAGAAGGGGAATAGTGATACAACGCGATAAAGGACGAATTAAAGGGGAGGGGGAATAAAAAAGACTGTGAATGTTAGAGAAAAAAATTAAGATTGAGTTAGTGAGAGCAGCTTGCATGCCGTTAAAAAAAGTTGCACGAGTGAAAACCGAATAGGGGGAGGGAGGAGGGGGGGGGGTTAAGATCTACGTAAGTCGACCGAAAGAGTGCAGTTAGGAATCAGACGAGGTCAAGCGAGGGCTCTCCAGGGACTGTACAGCGAAGAGTGACCTCGAGACAGACTTTTCTCACCCTGGAGGGAGGGTCACCACAACACCGATGCGGACGAAGTTAGAAAGCTTCATTGCGGGGCTAAAGAGAGGGGGAGGAGGAGGAGGCGGAGGAGGGAGAGAGTTAAATAGATGTCAGAAGAAGAGGGGGTTAGGGGAGGGAGGGAGGGTGCTGGGGCAGTGATGGATGCGGACTTCATGTTACCATGCACGCGACGGCCAGTACCGCGTGGGTCAGGTGCCCTAAGCTGGCCCCCATCTAACAAGGGGCAGCTCCTGGTATGGCCTAGCTTCCGGTGCACGGGCTGCGGCGGGGGCTCCTCGGCCGCCGTCGGGACGGAGCCAGCGGCGGGCTCCTCCTCGATAGGTGGCTCTCGCTCGGCGCCTCCCTGCTGGGGGGCGGAAGGCGGCACGGAAGGTCATGTAACAGAACACACACCGCCCCAAAAAAGGTCACCTCCAACACTTAGACACTAAGGAGAGGACCTCGGCGCCGCTACAAGGGAACGAGATGGCTGCTTTCTGATGGGGTGTACCAAGGCTTCCGAGGTGGGGGAGGAGGGGGGACGGGAGGGGAAGGGGGGGGGCAGTGTTGAGCGAGAAGGTGGACGGATGGACAGGACAGAGAAGAGGAGGAGGGGGAGGGGGAGGTACATTGTGGGAGGGAGGGGAGGTTGAGGGATGGGGGCAGATGGGGTGGGAAAGAAAGGGAGGGAAAGGGAAGAGAGGGGGGCCCATGTCGCTTTTCCTAACTTCAAAAAATACTAGTTTTCGGAAGGATTCTCAAAATCCAATGCAGATAAAGGAGAGATATTTTGGGACTTTCTATTGATCTTTTCCACTTTTTAAAAATCGCTGTCGGGTAGAAAATAAATAATAAACAATTGCCAAACTCCTAATAAAATAATCTGCTTCAAAAATACGAAACATAAAGGACAAGAATATATAAAACCTTAAAAACCTTAACAAAAAACAACCCAAAAAAATATTCTCCTGAAAAGGAACGTAAACAAACAATTAAAAAAGGAAGAAGGCGAGAGGATGGGAAGAAAATGAGGGAATGGGGACAATCGAAAAAAAAGACATATGCTAGGACGGGACTCGACAAGGTCAAGGGAAGAAAAAAGATGGCCTGCCCTTCTGAAGACGCTACAGGAGGAAACCGAATAAAAACACGACACTCTGAGGGAAATGTATGTGTGTCGACAGGTGACGAAGGGAGAGGAAGGAGGAGGAGGAGAGGGAGGAGGACGCTACGTCTCTCCGCGCGAGGGCATGCTCCTACAAGCGAGGCGGCAGCGGGGGCATTACAGGTGTGGTGGGACATCGCCGGCGACGTGGTGGAGACCGAAGGGCGGTGGTAGGCCAGGTGGTCGCGCAGCCAGGGGGGCCCGATGTCGTGGGCGGCGGGGGCGGAGGCTCGCATGGGGGCGTGGCGGTCCCGGAGGGCGGGTAGGGCGGGGGGAGAAGTAGGGGAAGGAGTCCTCGGAGGGGAGGTGATGGGCTGGTGCGAGAAGTGGGGCGTGGTGAGGGAGAGGCGGGCGGCTCGAGGTAGCCGTCGAGGGAGAGGGTCATGTTGGCGGAGGACGGGGTGGGGCACCGGGGGTGGCGCTGAGGGCGAGGGGGCGGGGGACGCCGAGGAGTCCTGGGCACCGTCCACACCTGCGGAGGGGGGCAGGGGAGGGGGCGAGGTCATCTCCAAGGGAAGGGGACTACTGACATTGGAAAACTGTTCCGAGGTGTTGGCTGCAACAAGGATAAATCAGTGCGTTAGACGCGGCGTGCAACGGCCTAGCCCGCTGTCTGCACTGGCTATCCAAAAAGGTCGGGCGCACACACATGCTTTGGAAAGGCCACAGGTGCGTACTATTGCCAGCTACAAAAAAGGGAACTATTAAAAAATATCAAGAGCAGTTGGGCACACGGAATAACCTAAGGGTCTTCTACAAGGCGCTTGCACACAACCCGCGTCCTCGGCCCCGCCTCCGGGCTGGCGGACGCTCGCCTCGAGGGCAGGTCAGTTTAGGGGAAGAAAGGGGAGTCTGAGACAATCTATTTTAGCGCAGGATTTGCAAGTTGCTGTTAGAGACAAGTCCATCAGTTTATGAATGTTTAGAGTAAGAATCTAAATTAGAAACACATTTCAGGGTCAGAAATAAACGCCACCCACAGAGGGGATACATGTCACTGATTTTCCTGATTGAATGTTTTTGCCAGGCAATGCTTTGCAGAGAAAGCATTTTCAAAATCACAGGCAGATATCAAAGTATTTTAAAAAATGGGAGTTTAAAAATATGCCATTCAAAATGAGGAAAAAATCTTCAAAATGCAACAAACGGATGTTTTTGGAGTATAAAATACTTTATCACACGAAAAAATAGACCTGGAAATATGTCAAAAATACACAGCATAATGAATAACTGAGATAGTACAACACTATTCCCTACTTGGAATAATATTGTGTAATGCATACTTTTAATCCAAAATATAATTCATTTTCCAAATCAAAAAATGTATC